>JBBDGP010005053.1:0-60000 GCA_037952835.1 Lithobates septentrionalis | reverse complement strand
ATCCTCGGTTTGACTGTGATCTTACGGACTCTGCCGTTTGCTGACAACCTGTGCATGACCCTGACCGCATCTCCGCTTTACTGTTCTGTAGATCTGCTGTGTATGATCTCGGCTCTCTCTCTGACTACGTCTCTTCAGCTCTGCTCTGGTGGCCTGCCATGGGTGCCACCTTGCCTCAGCTGCCATTCCATCTTTAGAAGGTTCCCTGTCTCAGCCTACTGTTGGAAACTTGTGCTTCTCTGAGCTCATCAACCATCATCACCTCCAGAGGCGCTTGGCACTCAGCCGCACGGGAAGTCCTCTTATCGTCGGCCCTCCAACCAGGTAGGCAACAAAAATAAATTTTAGTGAATTTTTTCCCTAAAATATATATTTGAATATAAATGGACAAACATTTCCACAGCGCTGGATCCTGGGACAGGTGAGGGTTTATTAAAAGTCAGCAGCTACAATTTTTGTAGCTGCTGACCTTTAGTAAACACAAACATGATGGGAGCTCCTCTTTAAAGTGTTACTAATCCCAGGAGCTTGCATTCACTATATCTGGTCCCCCCACAGTACTATATAGCAGTCTTGTGACTTCTATCAGTGTCTGGTTAATGCTTGTAGGAGGAGTTTTCATTTTACACTGACTGTCCTATGAGGCTGCATGACCCCTGACTAGTCGCATCGAGTGATGTCATCGCGGCTCCAGCCACTCATACAGCCGAAGACTGCGAACCCGGAAGCAAGACTAAGGGGAAAAAGGAAGACCTCTCAGCGGTGACAGCGCGCCACTGAAGGGCTTTGTTCTAAGGTATTTGATAATGTGCTAGTGTGTGATGCATAATAGCACATTATGCCATTCTTCCGAGAAGCTTTACTAGCACTTTAAAAGCGGAGCTCCACCCAAAAGGGGGAGGCTCAACTTGTCCACCCCCCCCTCCGGAGCCACATTTAGCACCTTGTGGTGGGGAGCGGGTAGCTGGTTTTGACAGGTACCCGCTCCCACTCCCTGCTGAGCTCTCTGCGACAAACTCAGCCGGAGCTCCCAGGTGTCTTCTATACAGGTAACAAGCTAAGATTAGGAACGCTCTCCTAAAAGGGAATGCTCCTAATCTCAGCTTGTTACCTGTATAAAAGACACCTGTCCACAGAAGCAATCAATCCAATTCCAATCTATCCACGGTGGCCAAGACCAAAGAGCTGTCCAAGGATGTCAGGGACAAGATTGTAGACCTACACAAGGCTGGAATGGGCTACAAGACCATCGCCAAGCAGCTTGGTGAGAGGGTGACAACAGTTGGTGCGATTATTCACAAATGGAAGAAACACAAAATAACTGTCAGTCTCCCTCAGTCTGGGGCTCCATGGAAGATCTCACCTCGTGGAGTTTCAATGATCAGGACGACGGTGAGGAATCAGCCCAGAACTACACGGGAGAATCTTGTCAATGATCTCAGCTGGGACCATAGTCACCAAGAAAACAATTGGTAACTCGCTACACCGTGAAGGACTGAAATCCTGCAGCGCCCACAAGGTCCCCCTGCTCATAAAAAGCACATGTACAGGTCCTTCTGAAGTTTGCTAATGAACATCTGAATGATTCCGAGGAGAACTGGGTGAAAGTGTTGTGGTCAGATGAGACCAAAATTGAGCTCTTTGGTATCAACTCACTGTGTTTGGAGGAAATGCTGCCTATGACCCCAAGAACACCATCCCCCACTGTCAAACATAGAGGTGGAAACATTATGCTTTGGGGGTGTTTTTCTTGCACAGGACAACTTCACCACATCAAAAAGGGACAATGGACGGGGCCATGTAGTGTCAAATCTTGGGTGAGAACCTCCTTCCCTCAGCCAGGGCATTGAAAATGGGTCGTAGATGGGTATTCCAGCATGACAATGACCCAAAACACACGGCCAAGGCAACAAAGGAGTGGCTCAAGAAGAAGCACATTAAGATCCTGGAGTGGCCTAGCCGGTCTCCAGACCTCAATAGAAAATATGTGGAGGGAGCTGAAGGTTCGAGTTACCAAACGTCAGCCTGGAAACCTTAATGACTTGGAGAGGATCTGCAAAGAGGACAAAATCCTCCTGAGATGTGCAAACCTGGAGGCCAACTCCAAGAAACGTCCGACCTCTGTGATTCCAACAAGGGTTTTGCCACCAACTACTAAGTCATGTTTTGCGAAGGGGTCAAATACTTATTTCACTCATTAAAGTGCAAATCGATTTATAGCTTTTGTGAAATGTGTTTTTCTGGATATATTTGTTGTTATTCCGTCTCTCACGGTTAAAATAAACAAATCCATTAAAATTATAGACTGATCGTTTCTTTGTCAGTGGGCAAACGTACAAAATCAGCAGCCGATCAAATACTTTCTCCCCCCCCCCACTGTATCCTAAAGCAAGTACTTGGTATATTTCACATTTACGGGAGACCAGTACTCCTCATACCTAGAATTATCTGCTCATTATTTAGCGCGGGGTGGAGGGAGAATCCAGCATACAGACCATTCATTCCAGCAGCCGGTAGGATTCTATAAAAGAGGAAGATTAACATCCGCTGACCTCCGGTATTAATTTAGAAGATTTAAAATGCGGATAGACGAGTCCCTCTCCTCCTCCCGTGCTGCATTTGCATTTTTTCCAACACAGCCTCCAACATCAAACAACGTAATCTACTGAGCTTCATACGAATTCAATGGAACACACCTGTTTAGCTGGGCAGCTCCAGTACAGGGGACCCCCCCCACCCAAGACCCTCCAAACATCCCATCCATGGACTAACCCCCCCCCCCCCAGACCCTCCAAACATCCCATCCATGGACTAACCCCCCCCCCCCCCAGACCCTCCAAACATCCCATCCATGGACTACCCCCCCCCCCAGACCCTCCAAACATCCCATCCATGGACTAACCCCCCCCCCAGACCCTCCAAACATCCCATCCATGGACTGCCCCCCCCCCCTCCAAACATCCCATCCATGGACTAACCCCCCCCCCAGACCCTCCAAACATCCCATCCATGGACTAACCCCCCCCCAGACCCTCCAAACATCCCATCCATGGACTAACCCCCTCCCCCCCCCCCCCAGACCCTCCAAACATCCCATCCATGGACTAACCCCCCCCCCCCCAGACCCTCCAAACATCCCATCCATGGACTAACCCCCCCCCAGACCCTCCAAACATCCCATCCATGGACTAACCCCCCCCCCCCCAGACCCTCCAAACATCCCATCCATGGACTAACCCCCCCCCCCCCAGACCCTCCAAACATCCCATCCATGGACTACCCCCCCCCCCAGACCCTCCAAACATCCCATCCATGGACTAACCCCCCCCCCAGACCCTCCAAACATCCCATCCATGGACTGCCCCCCCCCCTCCAAACATCCCATCCATGGACTAACCCCCCCCCCCAGACCCTCCAAACATCCCATCCATGGACTAACCCCCCCCCAGACCCTCCAAACATCCCATCCATGGACTAACCCCCTCCCCCCCCCCCCCAGACCCTCCAAACATCCCATCCATGGACTAACCCCCCCCCCCCCAGACCCTCCAAACATCCCATCCATGGACTAACCCCCCCCCAGACCCTCCAAACATCCCATCCATGGACTAACCCCCTCCCCCCCCCCCCCAGACCCTCCAAACATCCCATCCATGGACTAACCCCCCCCCCCCCAGACCCTCCAAACATCCCATCCATGGACTGCCCCCCCCCCCCCCCCCAAGATCTGCCACCTACTCACCAGCACACGGCACCTCCTCTCCGTTACCAGAGCACAGCCGAGACTTGAAGACGAGAGGCTTCTGCTATAAATCCTGAGCCCACACACAGTGCTGGCTGCCACTTTTCTCTCTGAATTCCTAAACTGAGAGTGGGAGAGCGAGGAACGTTCCACTGTGAATTGTGAATACAAATGCAAAACTAATTGGTCCAAACCCTAATTGAATTCAGATCAGCGTGCAGCCTACTGACGGAGGAGAGCTCCGCAAAACACCGGCAACTTGTGGAGGGGGAGGGGGGAGCAAGCCCACCATCCTGACAGCTCGCCCCGGCCGACTCGCAAACAACGCAGAGGGCTCAAGGACAAGAGCGCGGGATGACGAATCGCAGCATCACATCAAAAAACGCATTTATGCCAGCATGGCGATATACCGGACCACATCATCTGAGAAATGACCTGGGAAGTCTACTACAGCAACTCACAGTCCTCAGGTACCCCCAACAGGTCAGGTTTTCAGGATTTCTATTATTATGCACAGGTGATTTGGTCAGTTTCACTGCCCTAGTAATTGCCATAGCCGTTTCACCCGAGGGAAATCCTGAAAACATGACCTGTTGGGGGTGCTTGAGGACTGGAGTTGAGAAATCATGTTCTACAGGAGGAGGAAGACAAATGGTCCGGCACAAGATCTATTCTAAACCTTCACATACTCTACCCCAGCACCGGGGGGTGCTGTTTGGGTTCCAGTGAACGCGGGACGCACTTTGCCAGGATCAGCATCAAGTCACCGCCGTGGTGCGGGCAGCCACCAGCACCATAACAATAAAGCTTTAGTATAAAGCATAAGGCGGCACTCCAGTAAAGGTCCTTGGCATCCTTTATTATATCAAATGGCTAAAAAAACAAACAAAAAAAAACTGTTTGACAGATACACCGATGCGTTTCAGCCACTCCTGGCTTTACTCATGAGCGATGGCTAGCTTTAGAAGGCTCTTTAAATAGTCTTCTTTAGTACTTCTAATTAGGGATCGACCGACTATTGCGGGCCGATATCAGCATTTTCCGAAAAAATCGGTATCGGTCACAAACTAGACCGATATTGGTCTCCGCGGCCATCTTTTTGGGGCCCAGAAACAAACCAGTGTGCAGGGGCGTGCGGCACACAACATCATTACGCCTCTGCACACTGGGCCTAGCGTTCTGAGTCTGACAGGTCTCCCTCGACTCGACACTCAGACGGACACGCCACCCACAGCAAGGTGCCAGCCAGCAGCCAACCACCCGAGCAAGGTGCAAGCCAGCAGCCACCCACCCACAGCAAGGTGCCAGCCAGCAACCACCCACCCACCGCAAGGTGCAAGCCAGCAACCACCCAACCACAGCAAGGTGCAAGCCAGCAACCACCCAACCACAGCAAGGTGCAAGCCAGCAACCACAGCAAGGTGCAAGCCAGCAACCACCCAACCACAGCAAGGTGCAAGCCAGCAACCACCCAACCACAGCAAGGTGCAAGCCAGCAACCACCCAACCACAGCAAGGTGCAAGCCAGCAATCACCCAACGACAGCAAGGTGCAAGCCAGCAACCACCCAACCACAGCAAGGTGCAAGCCAGCAACCACCCAACCACAGCAAGGTGCAAGCCAGCAACCACCCAACCACAGCAAGGTGCAAGCCAGCAACCACAGCAAGGTGCAAGCCAGCAACCACAGCAAGGTGCAAGCCAGCAACCACCCAACCACAGCAAGGTGCCAGCCAGCAACCACCCAACCACAGCAAGGTGCCAGCCAGCAACCACAGCAAGGTGCCAGTCAGCAACCACTCAACCACAGCAAGGTGCCAGCCAGCAACCACAGCAAGGTGCCAGTCAGCAACCACCCAACCACAGCAAGGTGCAAGCCAGCAACCACCCAACCACAGCAAGGTGCCAGCCAGCCACCACCCAACCACAGCAAGGTGCCAGCCAGCCAGCAGCTACCCACCCAAAGCAAGGTGCCAGCCAGGCCAACCAGCAGCCACAGACAGCTTGTTCAGTTTACACCAGATTTGTGCATAAAATTGTTATTTTTGAAAATTTTAAATGTACAAAATATCGGCACATAAAAGCGGCCATCGGCAGGAGAGGTGGCCAAAATATCGGTATCGTATCGGCACCGAAAAAACAATATCGGTCGACCCCTACTTCTAATTACTTCTTTTTAGGGTTGCACCAATGCCGATATTGGTGTCGATACCGAGTATTTGCATGAGTACTCAGGCAAGCTCTCTGATACCTGAAACCGATATCTTTGCAGTGCGATTTGAGCCCATGCAAAATGAATGGGCTCATATCACAGTGTAAAGAATCACATGCAATTTGAACAGAAATACTGTGCGATTCCTCTCCACTGCTCCTGTGTGAACCCTGGCTTGTCATAGTGACTTCAGCCTAGGTTCAGACAGGAGTGGTGAGGTAAACTGCATGCGATTCAGAACAGGAATTGCACCACAATCCTGTTCAAATCGTATGCGATTCTTTACAGTGAGAGATGAGCCCATTCATTTTGTATTGGCTAAAATCGCACTGCAAAAGGTATCGGTACTCAGTATTGCGAAGTACTTGACCAAAAGTATCAGTACTCATCGGCAAAAAAAAAAAAAACAAAAAAAAAAAAACAAAAAAAACAAAAAAAAAAAAAACACACCACACACAATATCCACTTATTTTAGCTAAAGAACAAAAACCCCTAGTGGTGGACTTTTAAAAGGCACATCAAGAGTATTATAAATACAAAAATAGTTTATTAAATATATTATATAAAAAAAGAATTAAGTCACATGAACATGTAGCATGATGAATGCATTTGTAACATTTTAACCAATGTACATACAGTAGTATATAGTACTCTTGCACCCAACGCGTTTCAGAGTACACGCAACTCCTTCCTCAGGCGTGAGTAATGGCAAGAGAGGATTTCTATTTCTAAAATAGAATATATTAGAGAGAAGGAGGATAAGCATCTATGACATCACACATATATACAATATTCCACACACGCCAGTCAGAATCCGCGCACACGTGCCAGAATACGTGGCAGTTTGCCAATCGGAATACGTGGCTGCTCGCCAATTAGATTCCTTGCACGCTCGGCAAGCAGAATCCACGCACACGCGCCAAGCAGAATCCACGCACACGCGCCAAGCAGAATCCACGCACACGCGCCAAGCAGAATGCGTAACCGCTCGCCAATTAGACTCCGTGCACGCTCGCCAATCAGAATCCGTGCACGCTTGCCAATGCCTTCCTCCTCAGATGACATGCACTGTCACATGTTCCAGGAGGCAGATTTAGAGTTCCAGGAAGTAGAGGGAGATGGATTAATCTGCCCTTACTGAAAATGGCCCCCACCCTGCAATTATAAGTTCCACTTAAAGTGGAGGAGAATCAAAATGCCCAAGACATGCAAAGCAGCATTTTCTCCAGGAAAGTTCATATAAAAGTATTTCACATTTAACTACCCCAGCAAGACTTACACTAAGTTTTTTGCAGGTCCTTCTAAATAAGTAAATTTTTCAGAAGCATAGCCACCAACCAGAAGCCATGCGCGCTCGCCAACCAGAAGCCATGCGCGCTCGCCAACCAGAAGCCATGCGCGCTCGCCAACCAGAAGCCATGCGCGCTCGCCAACCAGAAGCCATGCGCGCTCGCCAACCAGACGTCATGCGCGCTCGCCAACCAGACGCCATGCGCGCTCGCCAACCAGACGCCATGCGCGCTCGCCAACCAGAAGCCATGCTCGCTCGCCAACCAGAAGCCATGCGTGCTCGCCAACCAGAAGCCATGCGTGCTCGCCAACCAGAAGCCATGCTCGCTCGCCAACCAGAAGCCATGCTCGCTCGCCAACCAGAAACCATGCTCGCTCGCCAACCAGAAGCCATGCTCGCTCGCCAACCAGAAGCCATGCGCGCTCGCCAACCAGAAGCCATGCTCGCTCGCCAACCAGAAGCCATGCGCTCTCGCCAACCAGAAGCCATGCCCGCTCGCCAATCAGAACCCATGCACGCTCGCCAATCAGAACCCATGCATAGTCGCCAATCAGAACCAATGCATAGTCACCAATCAGAACCCATCAACGCTCCCCAAGCAGAATCTATGCACGCTCGCCAACCATCTTTGCACATTGTGAACACCGCGCTCAGTCTCGCAGAACTGTTACGATGCAATGACAACCAGAACACTGAGACGTCTGTTTGGTGCCCAGAAGCCGAATCCAAGGTGTGTTGGCGTATTACAGACTACATGTACAACAACACAGCCTGTTAGCAGCTGGTACCATCATCTCCCTCCATATGGGCAGATCACAAGAGCTGGCTCATTATTTCGTCTGAAATCCAACACCCCGATAGTGGGCACACAGAGCACCTGTCAGGCGCCAGGGTGAGCCAGTAAGGAATCACTTACTGCCATTAGTGAATTCCCCGTTCCATCTGTCACTAGATTTACAGTAAGCCGATTTATTTCATTAACTTTACAGAGAAGTAAAATCAACAAGCCAAAAAGAGAATGAAATAACGTCGCTATTTTTGCAAACATGGAGAATACTTCAAATGTTGTCCCATTTCAAGGCCACAGAGGAGATGGTGAAAAAGGGGCAGTCAGGAGGAGCTTCCATCTCCGGCTTGTCTGAAGGAACGCAGCGCCCCAGCGCCAGGCTGCCATAATCCTGATGTGCCAATTGGTCTCTCCTTACTGCAGGAAAATAAGCTGGATGATGTAAGACTGTGAAATAGATTGCCGTTTATTAAGCTTTATTGAAAAGTGTCATTCTAATAACATGTTTACTGTACTGTAGCTGTGCCTCTGGGGAGGGCGAGGGCAAACAACGTGTGTGATCTTGGCTGGAAGACAAAGCGATCTGCTAGAATACTGTGCCCAGGTAGGTTTATAGAAAAAAAAATAAAAATAAAAAATGGAGTTAAGGGAAAAACTGATGTCCTGCCCCTGTTGCTTGTATTTGCATTAATTTTCTAAATCGCATGACACAAACAGAAGCTATAATCTGATTGGTCGAACCAGGTTACAAATTCCAATGTGTGACTCAAAATGCGTAGCTCAAAATGGGCGCAACAGTGTGAATGGGGGCTTCTAGAAGCACTTCAATGCCCGACATGGAGATTCCCATAGCACCCTATGCTGCTGTTCACACCTGAGCGTCATGTGCACCCCCCCTTTTTTTTTGTTGGGACTGGGATCTGCTGGTGGCGGCTCACCTTGCTGAGCCACCAGCAATGCTGGACAGCTCCCTTAGACAACCTTGCTTTGCGTCTCGTTCCTGGTGAACCTTGAACTCTTTGCTCCTCCCATGAATTTCCTGATTTAAAGAATCTCTCTGCACTTCCTGTTTGCCAGATTATTGTGCTCTCTCCAGCCGATATTTTGCTCCTTTGCGTACCTGCAGCTGTCCTTATGTCCACTGACATCAATGCTGGGGGTTATCATCGCGTCCACTGACACCAATGCTGGGGGTTATTACTGCCCTCACTGACACCAATGCTGGGGGTTATCGCGTCCACTGACACCAATGCTGGGGGTTATTACTGCCCTCACTGACACCAATGCTGGGGGTTATCATCGCGTCCACTGACATCAATGCTGGGGGTTATCGCGTCCACTGACACCAATGCTGGGGGTTATTATCGCGTCCACTGACACCAACGCTGGGGGTTATTATCGCGTCCACTGACACCAACGCTGGGGGTTATTATTGCGTCCACTGGCACCAACGCTGGGGGTTATCGCGTCCACTGACATCAATGCTGGGGGTTATCGCGTCCACTGACACCAATGCTGGGGGTTATTATCGCGTCCACTGACACCAACGCTGGGGGTTATTATTGCGTCCACTGGCACCAACGCTGGGGGTTATCGCGTCCACTGACATCAATGCTGGGGGTTATCGCGTCCACTGACACCAATGCTGGGGGTTATCGCGTCCACTGACATCAATGCTGGGGGTTATCGCGTCCACTGACACCAATGCTGGGGGTTATCGCGTCCACTGACACCAATGCTGGGGGTTATCGCGTCCACTGACATCAATGCTGGGGGTTATCGCGTCCACTGACATCAATGCTGGGGGTTATCGCGTCCACTGACACCAATGCTGGGGGTTATTAGGGGTGCAACGGATCAAAAAACTCACGGATCGGATCATTTTCGGATCAGCAAAAAAAAAAACGAAAAAAAAAAAAAAAAAGACAAATCTTGTTACACCCACAGGAGTTTTAGATTTAAAAGCTATTTTCCACACAAAACGGAGCTTATATGCATAAATACAGTATTTGTAGATCGGACAGACTGTTTAGATGTTAAATTTTAACAGCAGCAGCAAACCTGCTGACCTTACATGGTTGCTAATGTGACAGAACACCTCTGATTTTCACATTTAACATTAAATGTGAAAATCAGAGGTGTTCTGTCACATTAGCAAATACTGTATTTATGCATATAAGCTCCGTTTTGTGTGGAAAATAGCTTTAAAATCGAAAACTCTGGTGAGTGTAACAAGATGTCCGCTTGCCCCCTTCTAACTCTATAATTACAGTACTGTGCAAGGGAGTGTGGGGTGTAGCAAGATGGCGGCGACGAAACGTCACTTCCTGACGATACAGCGGCCGCCCCTGGGTGTACCAAGATGGCCGCCGCTCCGGAGCTAGGCCGAAGGCGCGGCCTTTCCTATGGCCGAGGCCGCCGAGCGCTCCGCGGATCGCGGGTGTGCCGATCCGCGGAGGTTGGCCCGAACGGATCACGGATCAGTGACAATCCGTTGCACCCCTAGTTATCATCACGTCCACTGACACCAATGCTGGGGGTTATCGGGTCCGCTGACACCAATGCTGGGGATTATTATCATCACATCCACCGACACCAATGCTGGGGGTTATCGTGTCCGCTGACACCAATGCTGGGGGTTATTATCATCACGTCCACTGACACCAATGCTGCGGGTTATCATCACGTCCACTGACACCAATGCTGGGGGTTATTACTGCCCTCACTGACACCAATGCTGGGGGTCATTATCGCATCCACCGACACCAATGCTGGGGGTTATTATCGTGTGCACTGACACCAATGCTGGGGGTTATTATCGTGTCCACTGACACCAATGCTGGGGGTTATTATCGTGTCCACTGACACCAATGCAGGGGGGTATTATCGCGTCCACTGACACCAATGCAGGGGGTTATTACTGCACTCATTGACACCAATGCTGGGGGTTATTACTGCACTCACTGACACCAATGCTGGTGTTTCTTCTTCAGTGTGCATTGCAATATGCTGCAAAAAAATGCAGCAAGACCAACATTTTGGGGCATTGGGAAAATGTACTGCTATTGTGCAGCCCTGTGGGAGGTGTAAGGGGTGGCCCTCGGGGGCCCTCTATAATCTTTAGGTTGACCCCCCCTAAATTACATGGCCATATATTTTTATACACATTTTTTATCATTAAATGATGTTTGGGGTGATCCAGTGGGCCGGCGCGCCCCTCTTTTTCCTATCCTAAGCCATGTTATGCCAAGCCTATACTATATAGGTACTTCACAACTCTTCATATTGCCGGTCCTATAGGACTAGAGGAGTGCGGAAATACAAATCCCTTCCCCGTAGAACCCATCCGCACACATCCTTCCCGCCGTCCTCATAAATAATATTCTGAGTTAAATGCAAAATAATCGCCCGGCGGACAAATTTACACCCCGCTGTTAATCTAATGAGTATCTATCAGAAAATCACAGCTAAAAGTTACAAGCTTTGTGTTGGCAGCCATTAATCTCCCGCAGAACAACATTAGCGCCGGGGAAGGAGGAGAGGAGACTCTTTAAATCACTCGGAGAAATAGGTCCTATTGATCTCCAGTAAAGTAAAGCCTATTGACAAAGCCGTTCGGCAAAGCCGGTGAAATTCCAGAGGAATGATTTAAATTGCATTGTCTCCGTCTGGAACCGCGCGGCAGAACGCGGCGCGGCCTTAGAACTTCCAAGGGGGGGGGGGGGGGGGGGGGGGAGCGAAGCTGTTCAATAATGACAAACAGAGCAGGCACTCTATTGATTACATACAAGGGAGGTAACAAACCCCCATCTGGAGAGGAGTGCAGACACACCGGGGAGAAGAGGAATAACTAACCAACCACTTGAACCCCCCCCCCCCCCCAAGGCCTTTTCTGATACTTTTGTTGTTTAAAATGTCACAATCAGTATTTTCTGCTAAAAAAAATTTTTTTAGAACCCCCAAACAGTATGTATACAGTAAATGTAAATCTTTTCTTCTATCTTTTCATGTGACAACACTGAAGAAATGACACTTTGCTACAATGTACAGTAATGAGTGTACAGCTTGTATAACAGTGTAAATTTGCTGTCCCCTCAAAATAACTCAACACACAGCCATTAATGTCTAAACCGCTGGCAACAGAAGTGAGTACACCCCTAAGTGAAAATGTCCAAGTTGGGTCCAATTAGCCATTTTCCCTCCCCGGTGTCATGTGACTCGTCCGTGGTCTCAGGTGTGAATGGGGAGCAGGTGTGTTAAATTTGGTGTTATCGCTCTCACTCTCTCATACTGGTCACTGGAAGATCAACATGGCACCTCATGGCAAAGAACTCTCTGAGGATCTAAAAAAAAAAAAAAAAGAATTGTTGCTCTACATAAAGACCCCCCAGATGTTTTGGAACTACATTTCCCATGATGCTCTGGCACTCTGCAGTGTAGTGGAGCATGTAGTTCCAAAACATCTGGGGTGCCAAGGTACGCCATCACTGGCCTAGGCTATAAGAAGATTGCCAAGACCCTGAAACTGAGCTGCAGCACGGTGGCCAAGACCATACAGCGGTATAACAGGACAGGTTCCACTCAGAACAGGCCTCGCCATGGTCCACCAAAGAAGTTGAGGTCACGTGCTCAGCGTCATATCCAGAGGTTGTCTTTGGGAAATAGACGTATGAGTGCTGCCAGTATTGCTGCAGAGGTTGTAGGGGTGGGGGGTCAGCCTGTCGGTGCTCAGACCATACGCCGCACACTGCATCAAATTGGTCTGCATGGCTGTCATCCCAGAAGGAAGCCTCTTCTAAAGAGGATGCACAAGAAAGTCCACAAACAGTTTGCTGAAGACAAGCAGACTGAGGACATGGATTACTGGAACCATGTCCTGTGGTCTGATGAGACCAAGATAAACGTATTTGGTTCAGATGGTGACAAGCGTGTGTGGGGGGAACCAGGTGAGGAGGACAAAGACAAGTGTGTCTTGTCTACAGTCAAGCATGGTGGTGGGAGTGTCATGGTCTGGGGCTGCATGAGTGCTGCCGGCACTGGGGGGGCTACAGATCATTGAGGGAACCATGAATGCCAACATGTACTGTGACATACTGAAGCAGAGCATGATCCCCTCCCTTCAGAGACTGGGCCGCAGGGCAGTATTCCAACATAACGACCCCAAACACACCTCCAAGATGACCACTGCCTTGCTAAAGAAGCTGAGGGTAAAGGTGATGGACTGGCCAAGCATGTCTCCAGAACTAAACCCTATTGATCATCTGTGGGGGATCCTCAAATGGAAGGTGGAGGAGCGCAAGGTCTCTAACATCCACCAGCTCTGTGATGTCATCATGGGGGAGGGGAAGAGGACTCCGGTGACAACCTGTGAAGCTCTGGTGACCTCCATGCCCAAGAGGGTTAAGGCAGTGCTGTACACTCTGGGAAGCGTACAATACCTCCCCGAGCCCCTGGAAATCTCTGGATGTTAGCGAGGATCGGGAAGAAGTGGTGTGATTGGCGGGTGAGCGGACGGTACCTCGGTTCCGCCGTCAGCGCCTCGGTTCCGCCGTCAGCGCCTCGGTTCTGCTGTCAGGCTTCACATCGGAGTGGAGATGTAATGAAGACAGTCTTCTCCTCCGGCTCGGATCACACATGCTCTCAGCACCCCGGGATGAATTTAATAAAGAAAGACGGCTTTAATAATTCAGGCTTTCACCCACAGCGGCCGACGCGCCTGTCAGGAGCGGCCAGTGAATTCTCCGCGCTCCTCAGGAAAAGGCTTTGCATGTGTTTATGAAGGGACGGGGGCTGGCGGGCGAAGCCGTCTCCGCACACCCCGGCCAATTAGTCTCGTCTTTAAGGTGGAACAAATCGGCAAGACAGGAACTTGCAAATCACCAATCAGGCATCCGAGTTCTGTGCAGAAAGTAATGGCAGGAAAATGACGAACGCATGCAAAGTGTGCGAGATCGGCTGACAGTTTACGGCTCGCTAAAAATAAAAGACACTTAAAGGGGCCCCCACCAAAAAAAAAAAAAAAAAACAGAGCTTGGATAAAGGCTGATGGGATGGGGGGGGGGGGGGCTGAACTACTTCTAATTGCAGACCTTTGTTTTGAATTAAGTCGTTTTAAAAGCAGAACTCCGAGCCACGAAACGCCGATTTAACGGTTTCACTGCCAGACATGTTTTTGCATTTTTATTTTTTTTTTGCATGTTTAAAAAAATTATGCTTCAGGATTTATACAACCCCAACAGTTTGCCCAGCGCTTTACAATCTAAAGGGAGACAGTACAGTTACAATAAAATACAAGAAGGTCCTGCTCATAAGAGCTTACAATCTAATTTTAGGCCTGAAGATTAGTTAACCCCCCCCCCTTAAAATGCTCAGCGAATGATATTCAAAATACTTACCCGAAAATAAGACCTAGCGTGATTGTCGGTGATGGCTGCAATATAAGCCCTACCCCCCCAAATAAGCCCTAGTTAAAGTCCTTGTAGGTCTTATTTTTAGGGTAGGGCTTATTTGGGGGGTAGGGCTTATATTGCAGCCATCACCGACAATCACATTAGGTCTTATTTTCGGGGAAACAGGGTAGGCCCGCCATACACTGTTCCTGCTGAACCGGCTGAGATTCGGACCATTAATGGGAAGGCTGAATTAAAGACGCGCCGAAACATATCGGGCAAAAAAATTGCGTTTTCGTCAGATTGCCGATCATGGCACCGAAAAACGCACACAATTTTTCCGAATTTACTGTGCTTGTAGTGTGTTTTTCATTGGTCATGCGGCTCAAAAACCGCATCAAAAAAACATAAAAAACAGGTGCATTATTGATGCGTTTTCAATGCATTTTAATGGGGGGAGGTGCGTTTTTGGTGCAGTTTTATTACCCACTTGACAACCGCCCAAGGGGGTCACACTACTGTGATGTCAGACATCGCATGCGACTCGCATCGCCATTGCTGTGCCGTTCACATGCAATCTTGCCTGTGCAATGCCAATTCAGCCATACAGATTGTATGAATGAACTCGCATCGCATTTGGACCAAGATGGCGCAGGACCCTTTTTTTTTTTTTGGTCCGCACTGGAATCGGATGGCATATGGGTGTTGACGCTTATGCAATCCAATTCCTGCACCATTTGCCAGTTTGCACTGCGATCCGATCTGGGGGGGGGGGGGGGGGGGGGATGGGGTGTCATTAACTTTGTATTGACACCCATAGCGGTTCAATTACAAAAAAAAGTTAAAATGCTGGTGAACCCAGCCTAAAATACTGGATTTATGGCAGGCGATTCGCTACAAGATAAAAAAAAAGTAGTGCCAGTGGTAAGATTCGCCACGTGATCACTTTTCTAGGCAGCGGGAGAGGTGCAAGCAATCCAAGCTGAGACAACATGCACTGCATTGATACATTCACACAATGTCACAGTAACCACGAGATAAAACAAAGTTCAGGGATATTCCTTTATCCCATTGTTTTGCAAATCTATGTACACTACAAACTGTATGATTGAATCGGTTCTGATAAAATCGCTGTTTTACTAACCCGAGAGCTTATTATTCTAAATAGGAAACCTTCATTTTGTTTGCAAATATTAAAGATTCTAACTGCCAGCAAGAATAAGTCCTTACATTTTAAAGAGCACCTGTCATTTGGAAGAGGAGGAGGTCACCGGAGGAGCGGTGTAGGAGAAGGGGCTGGCAAGTGATATTCTCTCTCAACTTTTAACTATGCAGGCGGCGCTGTCCCAGGGCCAGGAAAGGCGGGGCGGCCGGCCTGACACCCCCCCCCCCCCCCAATTGGTGGATCCCTGCCCCCTGTTGGTAAAACATATTATCGGCATGTAACTAGGGCTGGGAAAAAAATCGATTTAAATCTTGAATCGAGTTGAGAGGTCAAATCGATTCAAAATTTAAGCAAATCGATTTTTTTAGATTTTTTTTCACCGCACCGGTCCCGAGGCGCTGCGGGCATGAGTTTTTAGGCGAGGCCATGGCTTCGGCCTAGTCCGCGGCGACCGCCGGACGCCGCGGACTAGGCCGAAGCCGCGTCCTCGCCTAAAAACTCATGCCCGCAGCGCCTCCGGACCTGCGCGGACACCGCGCCAGGCCTGAAGAGCTGCGGGCATGAGTTTTTAGGTGAGGCCGAAGCTTCGGCTAGTCCGCGAGGCCGGACGCCGCGGACTAGGCCGAAGCCACGGCCTCGCCTAAAAGGTCATGCCCACAGCGCCTCGGGACCGGTGCGGTTTCCAAAAAAAAAAAAAAAAAAAAACTCGATTTGAATCGTGAATCGAGTTTTTTTTAAGAAAATCTCCCAGCCCTACGTGTAACACAGGCACGGTTTACCCTCCGTTTACAGGGGGAAAAAGTGCGCGTTATATGCCAATAAATACGGTACCTTTTCTCATCAGCAGTATATAGCAGTTTTGTGACTTCTATCAGTGTCTGGTTAAAGCTTGTAGGAGGAGTTTTCATACTGCACTGGCTGCCCCATCAGAATGCAGGACCCCTGACCCTCT
This sequence comes from Lithobates septentrionalis, assembly GCA_037952835.1. Lineage (NCBI taxonomy): Eukaryota > Metazoa > Chordata > Amphibia > Anura > Ranidae > Lithobates > Lithobates septentrionalis. The sequence goes on along the minus strand of JBBDGP010005053.1, from coordinate 43,463 downwards.
GTATGGACAATGCTGATTGGCCCTGTGCTGATCACATGCACCCTCCCAGAAGAAAAAAAAAATAAAAAATTCTCTAGCAATACTCAAACTGAGCATGTGCAGCCTGACTCCAGTAACTCTACTGGAAGCATACGAGTCTCTACACCTGACGGCCAGTGCTGGGCGAACCAGGAATACATGGCACGGGTGCGCACATGTGAAGGGGGGGGGCTGACAGTTACGGACAGGGGGGGGTTGTGAAAATGATGGGATGGCTGGGTCTGGGTCAGATTTACACCTTTTTACTCCTCCAGGAGTAGAACCCACTTGGCTCAAATTTTGTCCGATTTGGCAGAAATTGGCCAAAATTCAACTCCTGTAGTCCAAGTTGCCTTTTCTTTCATGATCAGATTCGAGCAGATGGACCTTTCTTTTATAATGAAGAACGATCACTTTGCTTAATATAAGCCAAACTTGTGAGGACCAAGAAAGTTAAATTTATTCGTATCACCACGGCCGACTCAGGCCCCTCCATGAACATCGAACATCTCCTGCAGACCACGCGCCATCAAGCCGCACTATGACATTGAGGAATGAGAAGAAGAAAAGCCTGCCGAGGCTTGTCAGGAGCCGTGATAAATAAGCTTGTCAAGCCTAATAGATGCACATTCATTTACAAAGATTTACATAACAGATACTAACGATTACCAATAGAATGAGACGATCGTTTTGACAGATATTAGGTAGAAGAAACAAATGAGATAAGCACAATTAACTTCACCAACGTAGATGGGCTGCGAGACATCTGCCCGCCCCCTCCCTTGTTATGGTTGGAGCACCAAGACCTGACAAAATCTTAACACCCCCCCCCCCCCAACAAGAATCCATGGGAATCCATAGAAAGAAGGAACGTTCGGGGGTCGATTCCCAACGCTTCAAAATGGATAAGAACAGGAAAAGGCCACCAATTCCTTCATCTCCAGCAGTGGTCCTCAACCCTGTCCTCAAGTACCCCCTTAACAGGCCTTGTTTTGGGAATTTCTCTTCGATAAAATATTTTTTTTTAAGCGCACCCCGTCTCGCCGAGCTCGCGTGCAGAAGCGCCCGCATATGAAAAACGCTGTTCAAACCACACATGTGAGGTATCGCCGCGATCGGTAGAGCGAGAGCAATAATTCTAGCCCTAGACCTCCTCTGTAACTCAAAACATGCAACCTGTAGAATTTTTTTAAACGTCGCCTATGGAGATTTTTAAGGGTAAAAGTTTGTCGCCCATTCCACAAACGGGCGCAATTTTGAAGAGTGACATGTTGGGTATCAATTTACTCGGCGTAACATCATCTTTCACAATTTATAAAAAAAAAAATTGGGCTAACTTTTACTGGTGTCTTATTTTTTAATGCAAAAAAGTGTTTTTTTTCCCCCCCCAAAAAAAAAAAAGGGCGCTTGCAAGACCGCTGCGCAAATAAGGTGCGACAGAAAGTAACGACCGCCATTTTATTCTCTAGGGTGTTAGAAAAATTTAAAAAAAAAATATAATGTTTTTTGGGTTCCAAGTAATTTTCCAGCAAAAAAAAAAATTAAAAAAAAAAAAAAACTGATTTTAACTTGTGAACGCCAAATCTCAGAAAGAGGCTCGGTCCTTAAGTGGTTAAAGCATCTGTGCAAGATAAAGGAAACCCTGCAAACATGGCCTGTCGGGGGTACTTGAGGACAGGGTGGAGAACCCCGGATCTACACGGCCCATAGTCACACGGTTGCCGTAAACAAATTGGTCACAATTTCATAAATGGTTCCCTCTGTCTGGTTTTACACTTCTTTCCCTTGGGCCACTCAAGCCAGCATAAAAGCATATTGTACTCCAAATTGTGTCCACATTCATTCCACTAATAGGGAGGAAGACTTAAAGGGTAACTCCACATTTGATGGGAAAAAAAAAATTAGCAAATTGTAATTGAATGTTATTAAATCTGCAACCGCTGTCATTTTATGTAAAATGCAATATGGCTACCTGGAGGCGCTCTGTACACAGATAGTATACAGAACACCCCCCCCCCCCCCCCCCAAAAGAAAAGATGTAATTTTCTGCTTGTGTAATTGGCTCACTGTATTTCTATTTTCCCAGAAGTTTGCACCAAGATAGACCAAGTTGGATTTTGAGCATCCCCTGCAGCACAAATGTAATTTTTGGTGCGATCCTCCCAATGCGAAATCACGTCTATTCCTCATTAGAACCCTGCAGGTGCAGCAGCTGATTGATTATTATTATACAGGACTTATATAGCGCCAACAGTTTACACAGCACTTTACAACTTGAGGGTAGACAGTACAAACACAATACACTAATATGGGAGGAGTCAGAGGGCTCTGCTCAGAGCTTACGATCTAAGAGATAATAAGGAAGCCATTCACATTCACTCCACACATGGACACAGAGAAACAAACAGCTATTTCTTCAGAACAACAAAAAGGTAAGAAGCTGCAACAAATGATTTGGACCAGAGCACAAAGCAAGGTCCATAAAGACATGGATGAGCGAGTTTGGGGAGGAGGAACGTGACTGTCCTGACCTCAACCCGATAGAACACCTTTGGGATGAATTAGAGTGGAGACTCCGAGCCAGGTCTTCTCATCCAATATCAGTGCCTGACCGCACAAACGCGCTTCTGGAAGAACGGTCAAACATTCCCATAGACACCCTCCTAAACCTTGTGGATGGCCTTCCCAGAAGAGTTGAAGCTGTTATAGCTGCAAAGGGTGAGCCAACCCAATATTGAACCCTCCGGACTAAGACTGGGATGCCATTACATTTCATGTGTGTGTAAAGGCAGGCGTCCCAATACTTTTGGCAATATAGCACATATAGATAGAGTCATTTTTAGAAGGGGTTTCCTGAGACTGGAACGTAATTTCAAGGGTTCCTCTGAGTTGAAAGGTTTGAGAAAGGCTGGGGGGGGGGTGTATGTATATATGTGTGTGGGTGTCCGGTCTCAGGAAACCCCTTCTAAAAATGACTCTATCTACACCTCATGATACATCAATGTGATGGTCGGTGGGAAGAATGCTCCTTACACTTGTGGTCACTGGGAAGAATTACCCCCCTTACAGATAGGTAAAACGATGAATGGTGTCAGCGGGAACTTATCTGAGAGGCAGAAAATGATCATTGATCAAGGAACCCCCCCGAGCGTCCTCTGGAGGACCCTAGATTTCCATGGAACCCTGGTTGAGAACCCCCATTATAGAGCACACAGTGACTCGGTGTAATAAAGCTAATTTGTCTTCATTATCCTTCATTGGATTTCCCTAGAGTGCCTACTAGATCTATGGATTGACATATAATAAAATTCACATTTTTATGACTTCCAGTCAGAGAAAGAAGATGCCTGAAGTTGGTCTCCTCCATCGGATGTCAGTGCCGACAACATAGAAGACCACACACACAGAAGATAAGGAATTCCCGCAGGCAGAATAGTGTAGCTGCTTCCAGATCTGGGATTCCTTCCTTATAATTATGCGCCCGTATCGATTCAACTTGTAATTAGCCCCAAACATCAAAGGAGCTGGAAGCGGATGGATTGGGGGGGGGGGGGGGGGGTCTGAATGTGTGCATCCACCATGTGGCCTTCGAGATGAATGAAATGATGTCACAGGTAGAGGAGGAACATCTCCCATACACACGTCTATTTCTCTTACGTTGAGGAGGTATGTAAGAAAAAAAAACGTAAACTGCAACAATTCAAAGGTTCCTGTATTTAACCAATTATCTGCCCAAGTGAGCCCCAAAATCTACGTCAAGTTGGAGCTTCCAGCCTGTTCTTCCCTTCCCAGAAGAGCATCGCCGATCTACCATGAGCTGGGGGAAGTCTTTGGAGCTCACACTCAGGGTCCAGATATGGCGGTAAAAGGATATTTTTTTTTGTTTTTTTTTTTACCGTATATACTCGAGTATAAGTCGAGGCCCTAATTTACCACAAAAAAATGGGAAAAACGTAGTGACCCGAGTATAAGACGAGGGTGAGAAATGCACAGCTACTGTAAGTGGAAAAGAGGGTCAACAATGCCCATTTGCAGCCTCACTGTGCCCATTTGCAGCCATAGGTCCCCCAAACTTCAAACTCAGTAGTTAAAGCGGAGTTCCACCCTAAAGTGGAACTTCCGCTCATCGGATTCCTCCCCCCCTCCGGTGTCACAATTGGCACCTTTCAGGGGGGAGGGGGGTGCAGATACCTGTATAATACAGGTATCTGCACCCACTTCCGGGTGCAGCTAGCCGCAGACTCCCCGCCCACCCCCGTTGTGTTGTGGGAAATACACAGTTCCCACAACACAACGGGGACCAGTGAAGACGCGCAGCGCGACTCGCGCATGCGCAGTAGGGAACCGGGCAGTGAAGCGGCAACGCTTCGCTTCCTGATTCCCTCAGTGTGAATGGCGGCGGCAGCACCCGAGGATCGAGGGACGGCTCGGTCTCGGGTGCCGACATCGCTGGACCCCGGGACAGGTAAGTGTCCTTATTTTAAAAGTCAGCAGCTGCAGTATTTGCAGCTGCTGACATCTAATTTTTTTTTTTTTGGTGAAACACCACTTTAAGGGTTCCTAGATGCCCCCTAGCTGCAGCCAAAATTTGGGGTCTCTGAACCCAAAGGGTCCCGAAATGACATTGCTGCAGATGGACACAGTTGACCGATTTTGGGGCCCCGTATCTCGGGGCCACTTAGTGCTAGGAACCCCAAGTTTGGCGCAAACTCAGTGGAACTAGCACCATAAAATATCCAAAGCTGGGGTTTCTAGCACCAAGTGTCCCCGAGATACAGGGCCCCAAAAATCGGTTCAGAAAATGTCAAGCCCTTTTCAGCAGCTGAGAATGACATTTTCGGAATTGGATTTGGGGCCCCGTATCTCGGGGCCACTTGGTCCTAGGAACCCCAGCTTTGGATATGTCGTGGGACCAGTTCCACTGGGTTTGCACCCCAAATGTGGGGTTCCTAGCACAAAGTGGCCCTGAGATACGGGGCCCCAAAGTCGGTTCGGAAAATGAATTTTTTTGCTGCAGAAAAGTGCTTGACTCCAGTATAAGTCGAGGGGGGCACTTTCAGCACAAAAAAAATGTGCTGAAAAACTCGACTTATACTCGAGTATATACGGTATTTACTTTAATGCATTCTCTGTATTAAGGTGAAAAAAAAAACAAAAAAACAAAAAACTTTCATATTCAGCCCCCGCACCAAAATACTTACCGGAGCCAGACCTCCATCCAGCCTTGTACCCGAGAGCAGCAGCGCTCTCCTCACAGGGACTGAGGCAGCAGCAAGAGCCATTGGCTCCTGCTGCTGTCAATCAAATCCTGTGAGGAGGGAGCAGGTGGCGGGGCCGAGCTGCACTGTGAGTGTCAATACATGCACACATCTCGGGCTTGGGATCACATGTGCCACCATAAGGCACAAATTCATATGGGGGCGCTCTGACAAGACGAGAATCTGAGAACACCAGTAGGGGACCCCAGAAGAGGAGGATCCTTAACCATCACTGATTTGAGGGTGGCCCTGCAGGCCACATTTAAGGACGGCCTGAGTTTGTGGGTGGCCCGGCAGCCCAGGCTTGAGGGCGGCCCAGGTTTCTAGGGCAGCCCTGCGGGCCAGGTTTTGGGGTGGCCCAGGTTTGAGGGTAGCCCAGCAGGCCCAGGATTGAGGGTGGCCCTGCGGCCCAGGATTGAGGGTGGCCCTGCGGCCCAGGATTGAGGGTGGCCCTGCGGCCCAGGATTGAGGGTGGCCCTGCGGCCCAGGATTGAGGGTGGCCCGGCGGCCCAGGATTGAGGGTGGCCCGGCGGCCCAGGATTGAGGGTGGCCCGGCGGCCCAGGATTGAGGGTAGCCCGGCGGCCCAGGATTGAGGGTAGCCCGGCGGCCCAGGATTGAGGGTAGCCCGGCGGCCCAGGATTGAGGGTAGCCCGGCGGCCCAGGATTGAGGGTGGCCCTGCGGCCCAGGATTGAGGGTGGCCCTGCGGCCCGGGTTCCCGGTAGGCCCTGCGGCCCGGGTTTCTAAGGCAGCCCAGCGGCCTGGGTTTGAGGGCGGCTAAGGATTGCGGGGGGCCCTGAGGCCCAGGTTTGCGGGGGGCCCAGGGGTTCTCTAAAGATAATGAAAGCACATTTAAGCACCAAGTGTCTGCAATTAATTTTCTCTCAGTTAAGAAAGGTCCCTTCTCCTACAGACACAATATAAAGATGTATAAATCTGGGGATTCAGCAGTAGATATTTTTTTTAGGAGGATAACACGCGACGTGTGAAAAGTGAAGCTTTCCCTTTAGATTGACATTTATCTTCACAAAGCTTGTCAGGTGTCGGCTCTGATCCCCGCTGTGCTAAATACACAAACTGCTCCAAAATCATATTTTGATATCAATCACATCAGGTATGAAACATTTATTAGAAGAAGAAAAATGGAACCCGTTTGATGACAGGCCGCCCATAGACGACCATAACAGAACGGCGCCGTCATGTCTGACACCACACTACATAAAAAATAAAAAAAAAATTAAGAATACAAAAATAACAGATTATCCAGCTGAGAAGACAAATGTGCCATGTACAGAAACCCAGCAACCAATCCAAAGTGAGATTTCACCAATACGACCACAAATCTGATTTGTCTAGAGCAGTGGCTTTCAAATAGGGCTGAAACAACTAATCGATTAATCGACAACTAATCGATTATGAAATTAATCGATTACTATTTTCATAATCGATTAATCGGCCAGTAACACAATGGGGTTAAAAAAACTAAAACAAGCCCTTTATAGTACAAAAAGAGCAAATAATCGCTACTATAGATGTTACTTTCACAGTTCTACAGTAAAAAATTAACCCCTTACAGTAGTCATTATCTGCTTTTTTTTTTTTTTTTGTTTGTACTAAGGGCTAATTTTAGTTTTTTTAACCCCATTATGTTACTAAACGTCTTAGACCTGGTTCACATCTATGTGTTTTTTGATGCTTTTTTGCAGCAGCAGTTCATTTACATGGTTTCCTATGGGACACGTTCACATCTATGCTTTTTTCAGCCGCTGCGTATTTGGAAAGGGTCAAGGACTTTTTTTTTTTTTTTAACGCAAAAACTGTGCTTTTTTGGTTCAATATACTTCAATGGAGAAGCTGCAGAAAAGCATATAATGCGGTTTTGCAGCAATTTGTGTTTTTTAATCTGCTCAACAACAAAGTGGCCAAAAAAAATGCAAAAAACGCAAATCGCAGCAAAATCACGTGTGCAAAAATCAAAACGCACTGCAGGAATAGATCAAAAGCAAACTTCCTAGGTGCGTAGTGACCATTATGCTGGCCACACCACACGGATCAATTTTCAGACGAGAATATTCAGACAAAAAATCTTTGTACATTCGATGAATGAAAGAATGTTTGAAATTTTTACTTGTTTTTAGCATTCTGTTTTTAAAATGAATGTAATTTCTGAACGAAAACCACAAACACTGTCTGAAAATTCCTTTGACCAAGAAGTTTTCTATTTCCAAATTTTCCCGTCACTGTGGTGGAAAATGAACATCGATTTGACCCCACTAACGATTAGAAAATCGAAAGAACGTTCTTAAAATGACATTTTTTTTTGAAGGAAGACATTTGATCTCTGAGACTATCTGAGAATATTTATCAGATTCACCCTTTAATAGTATGTACAGTATATCTCTTCTCTAACAGTTTATACAGTATATCTCCTCTAATAGTATATACAGTATATCCTTTCTGTCCGTTATTCTCAGAGTGGATTTGAGATTTTGCTCCCCAACTATATAGTTGGTTATTTACATTTAGCACTGCATAGAGATGTTTAAGAATAAATTGCCTTTTTTTAAACTTTACATATTAACTAAATTATACGCCACACTTTTTTTTTTTAAGGTTATTAACAGATTAATCGAAACAATAAATCGGCCAACTAATCGATTATGAAAATAATCGTTAGTTGCAGCCCTACTTTCAAAACTACAGCCCTTTGCTTGCCTTAATGATGGGGCACTATTCCTCCCGCTGGCGCCAATGATGGTGCATTATTCTTCCTCCTACTGGCACCAACGCACTAGTTCTCCCGCTGGCGCCAATGATGGTGCATTATTCTTCCTCCTGCCGACGCCAACGCTGGGGCACTAGTCCTCCCGCCCACGCCAACGCTGGGGCACTAGTCCTCCCGCCGACGCCAAAGCTGGGGCACTAGTCCTCCCGCCGACGCCAACGCTGGGGCACTAGTCCTCCCGCCGACGCCAACGCTGGGGCACTAGTCCTCCCGCCGACGCCAACGCTGGGGCACTAGTCCTCCCGCCGATGCCAACGCTGGGGCACTAGTCCTCCCGCCGACGCCAACGCTGGGGCACTAGTCCTCCCACTGACACCAATGATGGGGCACTATTCCTCCCACCGACACCAATGATGGAGCACTATTCCTCCCACCGACACCAATGATGAGGCACTATTCCTCCCACCGACACCAATGATGGGGCACTATTCATCCCACCGGCACCAATGATGGGGCACTATTCCTCCCACTGGCACCAATGATGGGGCACTATTCCTCCCACCGGCACCAATGATGGGGCACTATTCCTCCCACCGACACCAATGGCGGGGCACTATTCCTCCCACCGACACCAATGGCGGGGCACTATTCCTCCCACCGACACCAATGGCGGGGCACTACTCCTCCCACCGACACCAATGGCGGGGCACTACTCCTCCCACCGACACCAATGGCGGGGCATTATTCCTCCCACCGACACCAATGGTGGGGCACTAGTCCTCCCACCGACACCAATGGCGGGGCACTAGTCCTCCCACCGACACCAATGGCGGGGCACTAGTCCTCCCACCGATATCAGCTAGGATGCAGGCCGAAGCACTAGCTTTGCACACATCATTGCTAGGATGAAGGCAGCAATAAGCAGATACGCAATTTTCTGTTACCTCTTCATCTTCAGATTGCCTATCGGGCAATGAGTCGGCATCATCACACCGCTGACTGTCTAATGAGTGGCACAGAAGACTGAAAAATACGACCCAAGAAATAGCGGAATTGTCCTTCTGGTTATATAGCGCAGATCACCAAACCGGCTGAATAGAATTACAAACACGGCTTCACACATATGTATTCCAGCCGTGTATTTAGCAGTTTGCCTGAAGTCCTCTGTAACAAGTCCTGGCTGAGACAGAAGACCGTTTTGGAGAAAGACATCCATCTTCGTAACATGCGAGTTGTAAGAGAATCCAATGGAGGACAATTTGCCCGGAGGGCTCTGCCTGTCATCGGCATGCGATAAGCGACTGTGCGGGAAGATAGAGGTTTCATCTGCTCGGTGACTTGTGGTGAAGTATTATCCTCCTCTGTACTCTGTATAGAGCCCTTCATAGGACTTACGTCTTTTCACAGCAAGAAAAACAGCAGCTGCCGGCTCTTCACATCTGGTGTTCTCTGCAAGGTGCCGCGCGCTTTGCCGGGACATCGAGGGGCCGGCGAGGAGCCAAATCAGACTAAAACACGGCTCTAGAATGAGTCTTATTAACAGGACCCCAAGACCATCGTTTTATGTTTCCTTTCTATTAGACTTAAAGGAAAATCCAGGTATCAGTGCATTACATTGTCCAGGCTTGGACCAACTGAACTAGATATACACAGTGCCTTAAAAAAGTATTCATACCCCTTGAAATTTTCCACATTTTGTCATGTTACAACCAAAAAAGTACCGTATATACTCGAGTATAAGCCGAGTTTTTCAGCACCTTTTTTTGTGCTGAAAATGCCCCCCTCGGCTTATACTCGAGTCAAGCACTTTTCTGGAGCAGAGAATTTCCTGAACCGAATTTGGGGCCCCATATCTCGGGGCCACTTGATGCTAGAAACTCCAAATTTGATGTGCAAACCCAATGGAACTAGCACTACAACATATCCAAAGCTGGGGTTCCTAGCACCAAGTGGCCCCCAAAATACGGGGGCCCCCAAATTCAGTTCGGAAAATGGCATTCTCTGCTGCAGAAATGTGCTTGACATTTTCCTAACCGTATTTGGGGCCCTATATCTCGGGGCCACTTGGTGCTAGAAACTCCAAATTTAATGTGCAAACCCAGTGGAACTAGCACTACAACATATCCAAAGCTGGGCTTCCTAGCACCAAGTGGCCCCGAAATACAGGGCCCCAAATCCGGTTTGGAAAATGTCATTTTCTGCTGCAGAAAAGTGCTTGACATTTTCCACACCGAATTTGGGGCCCCGTATCTCGGGGGCCACTTGGTGCTAGGAACCCCAGCTTTGTATATGTTGTAGTGCTAGTTCCACTGGGTTTGCACTCCAAATGTGGGGTTCCTAGCACTAAGTGGCCCCTAGGTACGGGGCCCCAAAGTCGATCGACTGTGTCCATCTGCAGCAATGTCATTTCGGGACCCTTTGGGTCCAGAGACCCCAAATTTTGGCTGCAGCTTAGGGGGCATCTAGGAAACCTTAACTACAGATTTTGAAGTTCGGGGGAACCATGGCTGCAAATGGGCACAGTGAGGCTGCAAATGGGCATTGTTGACCCTCTTTTCCACTTACAGTAGCTGCGCATTTCTCACCCTCGTCTTATACTCGAGTCAATAAGTTTTCCCAGTTTTTTGTGGTAAAATTAGGTGCCTTGGCTTACATTCGGGTTGGCTTATACTCGAGTATATATACGGTAAATGTATTTTATTGGGATTTTATGTGATAGACCAGGGGGCCAGCTTACTGTCCGTCAGACTTTAGAGGGGCCGGACTGTGACCTTTGGGAGTAGAAAAGGTCCCCACATCACTGGGAAAAACAATGCCCCATTCTTTGGTGTCAGTGGGAGGCATTGTACCCCATCGTTGGGGTCAGTGGGAGGAATTGTGCCCCATTATTAAAGTCATTGGGCCCAATTGTTGGAGACCACTGTGAGAGACCATCACAAAGTGGCACATAATTGTGAAGTGGAAGGAAAATGAATGTTTTTCAACATTTCTTACAAAATATGTGAAAAGTGCATTTGTATTCAGCCCCCTTTGCTCTGATACCCCCAACTAAAATCTAGTGCAGCCAATTGCCTTCAGAAGTCACCTAATTAGTAAATAGAGTCCACCTGTGTGTAATTTAATCTCAGTATAAATACAGCTGTTCTGTGAAGCCCTCAGAGGTTTTTTTAGAGAACCTTAGTGAACAAACAGCATCATGAAGGCCAAGGAACACACCAGACAGGTCAGGGATAAAGTTGTTGAGAAGTATAAAGCAGGGTTAGGTTATAAAAAAAAAAATCTCCCAAGCTTTGAACATCTCACGGAGCTCTGTTCAATCCATCATCCGAAAATAGAAAGAGTATGGCACAACTGCAAACCTACCAAGACATGGCCGTCCACCTAAACTGACCGGCCGGGCAAGGAGAGCATTCATCAGAGAAGAGCCAAGAGGTCCATGATAACTCTGGAGGAGCTGCAGAGATCCACAGCTCAGGTGGGAGAATCTGTCCACAGGACAACTATTAGTCGTGTTCTCCACAAATCTGCCCTTTATGGAAGAGTGACAAGAAGAAAGACATTGGTGAAAGAAAGTCATAAGAAGTCCTGTTTGTAGTTTGTGAGAAGCCATGTGGAGGACACAGCAAACATGTGGAAGAAGGTGATCTGGTCAGATGAGACCAAAACGCTATGTGTGGGGAAAACTAACACTGCACATCACCCTGAACACACCATCCCCACCGTGAAACATGGTGGTGGCAGCTTCATGTTGTGGGGATGCTTTTCTACATTAGGGACAAAATGCGGAAAATTTCAAGGGCCATACCTGGCTGATGTCCCTGATAGATGGAAATCACTGAAGTAGACACAGCTACTACAGTGGTACTACAGTGATCTCCACTAGCTTCTGTATTCCATCCTGGGACTTGGCGAGCGCTGAACTATACAGTCAAAAGCTAATAATTACTAACATACCAATGCCTAGAATAATTCATGGTAGGGTTGCACAGATACTGTTTTTTCATCGGCGAGTACGAATACCGATACTATGTGGTGCGATTTGAGTCCATACAGAATAAATGGGCACAAATTGTACTGCAAAGAATTGCATGAGATTTTAACAGGAATGCTCCTGTGTGTGTGTACCCAGTATAGAAAGGGAAGCGACATCTAGGGCAGGAATGGGCAGTTTATTAAACCCGTTATAGCAACTCACATTAAAAAAAAGTACATATCTCGTCAAATCCAAATGTCCCCGTCCTGCCAATGATAGAAAATCACAGCCGCTGGAGGTGCTCACAGGGTTGGAGGAGATGTACAGGCGGTCCGCCCCCCAAGCTGACATCACTTCCACCATATATCCACAAGGGTCCCAGAACTTCTCCTCCAGAGGCCGTGGTTTACTATCACTGGCAGGACGGGGACACTATGTAGCTTTGGATTTGACGAGATATGTAATTTTTAATGTGAGTTGCTATAACAGTTTTAATAAACTGCCCATTGCTGCACTAGATGGCGCTTACCTTTTTATGCTGGGTTCTCACATACAGAATCCAAAAAAAAAAAAAAAAAAAGAATTGTTGCTCTACATAAAGATGGCCTAGGCTATAAGAAGATTGCCAAGACCCTGAAACTGAGCTGCAGCACGGTGGCCAAGACCATACAGCGGTATAACAGGACAGGATCCACTCAGAACAGGCCTCGCCATGGACGACCAAAGAAGTTGAGGTCACGCGCTCAGCGTCCTATCCAGAGGTTGTCTTTGGGAAATAGACGCATGAGTGCTGCCGGCATTGCTGCAGAGGTTGTAGGGGTGGGGGGTCAGCCTGTCAGTGCTCAGACCATACGCCGCACACTGCATCAAATTGGTCTGCATGGCTGTCATCCCAGAAGGAAGCCTCTTCTAAAGATGATGCACAAGAAAGACCACAAACAGTTTGCTGAAGACAGACTAAGGACATGGATTACTGGAACCATGTCCTGTGGTCTGATGAGACCAAGATAAACGTATTTGGTTCAGATGGTGACAAGCGTGTGTGGGGGCAACCAGGTGAGGAGTACAAAGACAAGTGTGTCTTGTCTACAGTCAAGCATGGTGGTGGGAGTGTCATGGTCTGGGGCTGCATGAGTGCTGCCGGCACTGGGGGGCTACAGATCATTGAGGGAACCATGAATGCCAACATGTACTGTGACATACTGAAGCAGAGCATGATCCCCTCCCTTCAGAGACTGGGCCGCAGGGCAGTATTCCAACATGATAACGACCCCAAACACACCTCCAAGACCAACACTGCCTTGCTAAAGAAGCTGAGGGTAAAAGGTGATGGACTGGCCAAGCATGTCTCCAGACCTAAACCCTATTGATCATCTGTGGGGGATCCTCAAACGGAAGGTGGAGGAGCGCAAGGTCTCTAACATCCACCAGCTCTGTGATGTCATCATGGAGGAGTAGAAGAGGACTCCAGTGACAACCTGTGAAGCTCTGGTGACCTCCATACCCAAGAGGGTTAAGGCAGTGCTGGAAAATAATGGTGGCCACACAAAATATTGACACTTTGGGCCCAATTTGGACATTTTCACTTAGGGGTGTACTCACTTTTGTTGCCAGCGGTTTAGACATTAATGGCTGTGTGTTGAGTTATTTTGAGGGGACAGAAAATTTACACTGTTATACAAGCTGTACACTCACTACTTTACATTGTAGCAAAGTGTCATTTCTTCAGTGTTGTCACATGAAAAGATAGAAGAAAAGATTTACACAAATGTGACTGAGGGGTGTACTCACTTTTGTGAGAATATATATATATATATATATATATATATATATATATATATATATATATATATATATATATATATATATATATATATATATATATATATATATATATATATATATATATATATATATATTTTTTTTTTTTTTTTTTTAACACACACATCAGTTAACAAGGACTTCTTCACACCAGCTACTGCATCCCCCTCCCGCCACCCTCCGGTGCTTCTCTGGGCTCGCCCGTGTGATTGGCGACCCAGAGAAAGAATCCGCCACATGAAAAGCAGAGAGATTTTCGGTGACCAGATGGTCAGTCATCTCTGGCCGACCGCAGATGTAAACAAAAGCCGAGATCTCGGCCTGAAACCACCAGATCTGTCTTTTTTTTTTTTTTTTGATCTGATGCTTTCCAGCCTGGAGGGATGTGACCACACATCTCTCCATAAAGAGGACCTGTCACGCACCAATCCTATTATAAAGGGATGTTTACATTCCTTGTATTTGGAATAAAAGTGATCAAAAAATAATAATAATAATAATAATAATAATAATAATAATTTAAAGAGAAAGTGTAAAAAAAAAAAAAAAAAAAAAAAAAAAAGGAAAATAAACAAACATTAAAAATTTAAAGCGCTCCAGCCCCGTGTGCTCGCGCACAGAAGCAAACACACACACACAAGTCGAGCCCGCATATGTAAACGCTGTTTAAACCACACATGTGAGGTATCGCCACGTGCGTTATAGCGAGAGCAACAATTCTAGCACTTGACCTCCTCTGGAACTCTAAATACGCAACCTGCAAAAATATTTTAAATGTCGCCTATGGAGATTTTTTAAGTACCAAAATTTGGTGCCATTCCACAAGTGTGCGCAATTTTAAAGCGTGACATGTTAGGTATCCATTTTCTCGGCGCAACTTCATCTTTTACATTATACAAAAAAAAAAAAAAAAAAATCAGGCTGACTTTACGGTTTTGTTTTTTAATACATGAAACTTTTTTTCCCCGAAAAAACGCGTTTGAAAAAATTGTTGCGCAAATACCGCGTGACATAAAAAGTTGCAACGAGCGCCATTTTATTCCCTAGGGCAGTGATGGTGAACCTTGGCACTCCAGATGTTTTGGAACTACATCTCCCATGATGCTCCACTACACCAGAGTGCATGGGCATCATGGGAAATGTAGTTCTAAAACATCTGGGGTGCCAAGGTTCACCTGATCACTGCCCTAGGGTGTCTGCTAATTATATATATATATTTTTTTAATTTATTGTAAATATATATATTTTTTAATTTATTATATATAATTTATAATAATATATAATATTTAATTAATAATAATTAAATATTTTTGCAGGTTACGTATTTAGAGTTATAGAGGAGGTCAAGTGCTAGAATTGTTGTTCTCGCTATAACGCACGTGGTGATACCTCACATGTGTGGTTTAAACAGCGTTTACATATGCGAGCGCGACTTGCGTGTGTGTTCGCTTCTGTGCGCGAGCACACGGGGCTGGAGCGCTTTAAAAAAAAATTTCATGGGGTATGTCTCTATCAGTTTTGCACATCGAGAGACTGAAATTCTTGCCCATTCTTCCTTGCAAAACAGCTCGAGCTCAGTGAGGTTGGATGGAGAGCGTTTGTGAACAGCAGTTTTCAGCTCTTTCCACAGATTCTCGATTGGATTCAGGTCTGGACTTTGACTTGGCCATTCTAACACCTGGATACGTTTATTTGTGAACCATTCCTTTGTAGATTTTGCTGTATGTTTGGGATCATTGTCTTGTTGGAAGATAAATCTCCGTCCCAGTTTCAGGTCTTTTGCAGACTCCAACAGGTTTTCATCCAGAATGGTCCTGTATTTGGCTGCATCCATCTTCCCCTCAATTTTAACCATCTTCCCTGTCCCTGCTGAAGAAAAGCAGGCCCAAACCATGATGCTGCCACCACCATGTTTCACAGTGGGGATGGTGTGTTGAGTGTGATGAGCTGTGTTGCTTTTACGCCAAACATATCGTTTTGCATTGTGGCCAAAAAGTTTGATTTTGGTTTCATCGGACCAGAGCACCTTCTTCCACATGTTTGGTGTGTCTCCCAGGTGGCTTGTGGCAAACTTTAGATGAGACTTTTTCTGGATATCTTTGAGAAATGGCTTTCTTCTTGCCACTCTTCCATAAAGGGCAGATTTGTGCAGTGTACGACTGATTGTTGTCCTATGGACAGACTCTCCCACCTCAGCTGTAGTTCTCTGCAGTTCATCCAGAGTGATCATGGGCCTCTTGGCTGCATCTCTGATCAGTCTTCTCCTTGTCTGAGCTGAAAGTTTAGAGGGACAGCCAGGTCTTGGTAGATTTGCAGTGGTCTGATACTCCTTCCATTTCAAAATGATCGCTTGCACAGTGCTCCTTGGGATGTTTAAAGCTTGGGAAATCTTTTTGTATCCAAATCCGGCTTTAAACTTCTCCACAACAGTATTACGGACCTGCCTGGTGTGTTCCTTGGTCTTCATGATGCTCTCTGCGCTTTCAACAGAACCCTGAGACTATCACAGAGCAGGTGCATTTATACAGAGACTTGATTACACACAGGTGGATTCTATTTATCACCATCAGTCATTTAGGACAACATTGGATCATTCAGAGATCCTCGCTGAACTTCTGGAGTGAGTTTTCTGCACTGAAAGTAAAGGGGCCGAATAATTTTGCACGCACCACTTTTCAGTTTTTTAATTGCTAAAAAAGTTTAAAATATCCAATAGATTTTTTTCCACTTCACAATTGTGTCCCACTTGTTGGTGATTCTTGACAAAAAACTTAAATTTTATATCTTTATGTTTGAAGCCTGAAATGTGGCAAAAGGTTGAAAAGTTCAAGGGGGCCGAATACTTTCGCAAGCCACTGTATGTATATATATATATATATATATATATATATATATATATATACACATATACATACATATACATACATACACATATTTATATTTATTTATTTTTTAATTTATTCTATATATTTTTTTTAATTTAATATAAATAATGGTCGGGGTTCTGAGTAATTTTCTAGCAAAAAAAAAAAAAAAAGACAATTTTTACATGTTGGAGAGGAGTGTCAGGATTGGCTCGGTATGGAAGTGGTTAAGGATCATCAACATGAAAGAAGATCAGAGCCTCCTCTATGTCTGCCCATACAAAGCAGAAGGTACGGCACGTACTCACATACTGATTGAATCATTTACAGAAACTTTTTTGGGGCGAGTCCTTTGAAAAATCCACATAAAAACTTCCAGTCTCCCTGCAAATCACAACCATCTGGCTGGACGATCAGCAGCCAAACTTGAGCATTTTTTTTTTTTTTTTTGATGCAGAATGACGGAAAACGCTCCAGAAAGGCAGAAATATAAAAAGCAGCTTTGGGAGACGCATCTGGTTTTGGCGGCCGCGCGGATTAGGCGC
The DNA here is from genome assembly GCA_037952835.1 of Lithobates septentrionalis. Taxonomy (NCBI): domain Eukaryota; kingdom Metazoa; phylum Chordata; class Amphibia; order Anura; family Ranidae; genus Lithobates; species Lithobates septentrionalis. The sequence goes on along the minus strand of JBBDGP010005053.1, from coordinate 26,260 downwards.
ACAATTGCCGATTCCTCCTCTGCACACACATCAAAATTCAGAAAGGCAGAGGATTAGGATTATAAATGTATCCATATGTATGCAGCGCGTTCCGAAGTCATCCTATTCAGGAACAGGGTCGATATCGCTGACGGGAGCGCTAATAAAGCTGCGTCCTCCGGAAACTCACTGCGAGCGGGGGAGGGAAGGAGAAGTAAAATACTGAAAGCAGAACTAAAACTTCTATGGCTACAAAATAAGAGCAGGCAGGATTATTTAATTGCAGAATGTCTTGTCTTTTTGCTAAAAAAACAAAAAACAAAAACAATAAAAAATTCTCTCTCCATCTCCCTCCATCTCCCCTCCATCTCTATAAAATAAATAAATAAAAAACCACACCTACCTGCCTGCTTGCAGCAGCCCCCAGGTGCGGGGATGACCGACTACTGCGCATGCGGAGGAGGAGGAGTTACGTCATCCCGGCTCAGAAGAAGATGCCCGTCCCAGAGAGGGGAGGTTGATGGAAAGGCAAGTTTGGCTTGAAGGACTCATTCACACGTCTGGGGGTTTTGCACAGAGCGGCCCTGATCCTCCTTTTCTGGGGTCCCCAGGTGGTGCTCCTGGGCCCCTCCCTTTCATTGGGTGCCACCCTCATGGAGAGCCGCTTACCTGGGGGGGGGGGGCACCCGATGCGGACGCGCTCCCGAGTTCTGCTGCTGCGTCCATTTTCACAGACAGCAGGACTCAGCCCCGCCCCCGGCTCCTGTGTTACTGGATTGGATGATCAATCTGTCCAATGAGGACCCGAGACAGCGGCTGGAGCTGCTGGGCTCGTCGCTGGAACATTCGGGCTAAGGTAATAAAAAAAGGGGGGGGGGTTTAGGGGGTGCTGCAGCACAGAAGGTTTTTCCCCTTAAAGCGGAGTTGCTCCCAAAAGTGGAACGTCCGCTCGTTGTACTCCTCCCCCACTCCGGTGCCACATTTGGCACCTTTCGGGGGGGGGGGGGGGGGAATAGGATACTTGCCTTTCACAGGTATCCTGTTCACACTTCCAGGAGCCTCAGCCGCGGGTGTTGACTTCACCGCCAGGACTCCCTCCTCCTCCCTCCGCCGCCGGGCCAGTAGGAGAGAGGAGCGGAGCCTCGCGCATGCACAGTAGGGTTCCCAGTATGAAGTTTCACTGCCGGGTTCCTTTACTCGCAATGGAGGCGGCATGCACCCGACAGCTGATGGAAACATCAGCCAGCATTGCTGAACCCCAGGACAGGTAAGTGTCCGAGTGTTAAAAGTCAGCAGCTGCAGTAGGTGTGCAGTATGTGCAGCTGCTGGCTTTTAATTTTTTTGCAGCGGTGGGCGGAGCTCTGCTTTAATGCACAGAATGCAAACCATGAGACTTCAACAACCCCTTTAAAGTGGTATTAAAAGGTTCGGCTTTTAACCACTAGACCTCCGAAAGATTTACCCCCCTTCATGGCCAGGCCATTTTTTTGCGATACGGCACTGCGCTACTTTAACTGACAATTGCGCGGTTGTGCGAGGCAGTACACAAATAAAATTGACGTCCTTTTTTCCCCCCACAAATAGAGCTTTCTTTTGGTTGTATCTGATCACCTCTTAGTTTTTTTTTGCACTATAAACCAAAAAAAAAAAAACAAAAGACCAACAATTTTGATTAAAAAATATATATATATTTTTTTCTTTCTGCTCAAAAATATATACATTAAAAAACTGGAAAAAAAAAATCGAATTTCTTCATCAATTTAGGCCAATATGTATTCCGTTACATATTTCTGGTAAAAAAAATTCCCAATAAGAGTCTATTGATTGGTCTCTGCAAAAGTTATAGCGTCTACAAACCATGTATTTTTTTTTGTTTTTTTGTATTTTAACTAGTAATGGCGGCAAGCAGCAACTTCTAGCGGAACTGCAATATTGCGGCGGACATTTTGACACTGACACTTGATACTTTTTTGGGAACCAGTGACACCAATACAGTGATCAGTGCTAAAAATAGGCACTGTCACTGTACTAATGACACTGTCTGTTAAGGGGTTAACATCAGGGGCGATTAAAGGGTTCAATGTGTGCCTAGCCAGTTATATGTACTGTATGTGGCTTTTACTAGGGGAAGAGATGATCCCCACCCCCCTCCGTCTCTCCGCCCAGTCGCGCAGGTGCCCCGGCGGACATCGAGTATGCGGTACTCACTGATTGGCTCCCGTTGTGTGTGAACACAGCGCGAGGGAGCCATCGGCGGCGTGCATGTGCGCGCCCCCTACCCAAAAGAGTCGGATCATGTATGTATACGTGACAGGGTCTGCTTCCCTTTGGGAGTATCTCACCAACAATGACATTTTTATTGCAGGAGATGCCCAAAATCTGACTTGTATCTTAGTGCAGACTTATGGGAAAATCAGTAAACAAGCAGGAAATTACGTTTTAGTAATTGCTATTTTTTTTCCCACGGAAATGGAGGTATCGATTCATTTAATTTTCTTTGGGTAGATAGAATGGAAGGTGTTTATATAAACCTCTGTCACTTGTTTTGCAGTGTCCCAGTTGAGAGAGAATCTTTGCATTTCCTGTTTCAGGAGAACAGGAAGTGGAGGAAATTACTCAGCAATTAACACTTTTAGTATTAACCACTTGAAGGCCAGGCCTATTCTGCCATTTCTCTCCTACATGTAAAAAAAAACAAAAAAAAAAAAAAAACATTTTTTTCTCTAGAAAATGACTCAGAACTGCCAAACATATTTTTTAAAGGAAAGCCCCTAGAGAATAAAATGGTGGGTGTTGCAAATTTTTTTATGTCACGCGGTATTTGCGCAGAGGTTTTTCTTTCGCAAGTTTTGGAAAAAAAATACACTTTTAATGCACAAAAACACAATACACAATTTTTTGGGAACATAAAAGATGTTCCTCCGAGTAAATTGATACCAAACATGTCACGATTTAAAACTGCGCATGTCAGTGAAACGTGATAAATTACGGTAAATGTAATTATCCATAAGTGACAATTTAAAAGCCTTTAGGGGTTACCAGTTTAGATTTACACAGGAGGTCTGTTGCTAGAATTATTACTCTTGATATGAAGTTTGTGGTGATACCTCACGTGTGTTTACCTATCCATGCAGGACCAAGGCCTGCATGTGCCTTTCTGCATGAGGACGGGGGTGGGGCAGGTATTTGCTTTAAAAATCAAAACAAATTTAAAAAATAAATAAATAAATATACATTTTTTTTTTTTTTTTTTACACGGTCTAATTATTTTTTAATACTTTATTGCTGTCACAAGAGCTTAATATCCCTTGTGATAGCATGGGCAGTGACAGGTACTCTTTACTGAGAGATCTGGGGTCTATTAGAGCCCAGATTTCTCTTCTGCCCTTAAAAGCATCTGATCATCCCAAGATTGGTTTGATCCAATGCTTTCCCAAGCCAGTGATGGCTTGTTTACATTTGGCGAAACCGGAAGTGACTACTGAAAGGGTAGTTGATGCTTGGAATAAACTTCCAGCAGAGGTAGTGAGACAGTCAACAGTAAGGGCCCTTTCACACTGGGGCGGAGGGCGGCGTCGGCGGTAAAATGCCGCTATTATTAGCGGCGTTTTACCGTCGGTATTCGGCCGCTAGCAGAGGCGCTTTGCCGGCGGTATAGCCGCGCCGTCCCATTAATTTCAATGGGCAGGAGCGGTAAAGGAGCGGTATACACATCGCTCCTTCACCGCTCCGAAGATGCTGCTGGCAGGACTTTCTGAAATGCAAGCAGCGGCACTTTCAGGTCGGTTTGCAGGCGCTATTATTAGCGCAATAGCGCCTGCAAACCGCCCCAGTGTGAAAGGGCTCTAAATGGTTTCATACATGCTTGGAACAAACATAGATCTATACTCAGAGAAAAAAAAAACAAAACAAAATGGGCAGACTCGATGGACTACTCATTCTTTTTTCTGCCATCACTTTTCTATGTTTCTATGTAAAATACTCGTTGCTTCCGGTTTCTTAGACTAGAGGTCTCCAAACTTTTGAAACAAAGGGCCAGTTCTCTGCCCCTCAGACTTTCGGGGGCCAGGCTTTGATCCGTGGAAATAGAAAATGGTGTCAGTGGGGGGAAGGGTCCCTCATGCGTCGGCGTCAGTGGGGGGAAGGGTCCCTCATGCGTCGGCGTCAGTGGGGGGGGGAGTCCCTCATGGTCGGCGTCAGTGGGGGGGGGGAAGAGTCCCTCATGGTCGGCGTCAGTAGGGGGGGGAAAGAGTCCCTCATGGTCGGCGTCAGTGGGGGGGGGGGAAAGAGTCCCTCATGGTCTATAGATAATATGGTGCCGCGCTAATCCTATTCTATGAACTTCTCCTTGTGAAATGCAATAAGATTAATAAAATAAATAAAAAGGCCCGGCCTAGAGGGCCAGTGATAGATATAGACAAGTGATAAAATCCACTGTGCACAATAAATAAATAAATAAATAAAATTATATAAAAATATATAAATAGAAATACATAGTGGATGTGAGCGATAAATAGATAAACAGCCTAAAAGCCTCAAAAATTCCAATCGTGACTGTCCATAGGTGTAAATATTGTGATAATGTGACAAAAACCAAGAAAATTATATTAGCTTAAATTAAATACAATAATTATCAATCACAGACCAGCAAAGTGCAAGGTGCCAACACTGTGCAATCTAAATGGCTGAATCATAACGTAAACATAATGTGAACCAACAAGTTTTCCATAAGGTGCAAGCGTGCAAACGAACTTATATAAAGTGTATAGTCCAAACTGGATGGTATCAGAATAGAATGTCCCAGCAGATGGAATATAAAAATCATACAGAAATAGCGTCCTTAATCTTCAATAAAATCTTTGTGACTTATAGTGCTGGCATGCGCATGTAGCAATTAAAGTGCCTGGTGACTCAAGGTTTCATGCAGCTTCGTGTGTAAACACTCCAGTGAGCAGTGGCCCCTTACCTCACAGAAATGGGGCAACAGCATATGACCAAACTGGTTCTTATCTTTTTTCCGCCTAGCGGCTCCTGCGTATTCCTCACCGTCCTGGGGTGGGATTCCCTCAGATTCCCTCAGATTCCCTTATATCAATGTGCAAGAAAAATGTGAAAGTGCACTGTACTGCCCTTTACATTTAGACCCAAATGTGACCCGACCCGGGATTGGCCACAGGGTTTGTCAGGCTCAGTGGACGCTCATCCAAACAGAGTTGACAGTCAAGTGAGAGCTGCAAGAGAGTCAAACCACCCAGAGAGAGAAATTTCTATTTCCTATTTCTCTCTCTGGGTGGTTTGACTCTCTTGCAGCTCTCACTTGACTGTCAACTCTGTTTGGATGAGCGTCCACTGAGCCTGACAAACCCTGTGGCCAATCCCGGGTCGGGTCACATTTGGGTCTAAATGTAAAGGGCAGTACAGTGCACTTTCACATTTTTCTTGCACATTGATATAAGGGAATCTGAGGGAATCTGAGGGAATCTGAGGGAATCCCACCCCAGGACGGTGAGGAATACGCAGGAGCCGCTAGGCGGAAAAAAGATAAGAACCAGTTTGGTCATATGCTGTTGCCCCATTTCTGTGAGGTAAGGGGCCACTGCTCACTGGAGTGTTTACACACGAAGCTGCATGAAACCTTGAGTCACCAGGCACTTTAATTGCTACATGCGCATGCCAGCACTATAAGTCACAAAGATTTTATTGAAGATTAAGGACGCTATTTCTGTATGATTTTTATATTCCATCTGCTGGGACATTCTATTCTGATACCATCCAGTTTGGACTATACACTTTATATAAGTTCGTTTGCACGCTTGCACCTTATGGAAAACTTGTTGGTTCACATTATGTTTACGTTATGATTCAGCCATTTAGATTGCACAGTGTTGGCACCTTGCACTTTGCTGGTCTGTGATTGATAATTATTGTATTTAATTTAAGCTAATATAATTTTCTTGGTTTTTGTCACATTATCACAATATTTACACCTATGGACAGTCACGATTGGAATTTTTGAGGCTTTTAGGCTGTTTATCTATTTATCGCTCACATCCACTATATATTTCTATTTATATATTTTTATATAATTTTATTTATTTATTTATTTATTTATTGTGCACAGTGGATTTTATCACTTGTCTATATCTATCACTGGCCCTCTAGGCCGGGCCTTTTTATTTATTTTATTAATCTTATTGCATTTCACAAGGAGAAGTTCATAGAATAGGATTAGCGCGGCACCATATTATCTATACAACATTTCTTTAGGCCAAGTGACACCTAACAGGTGCACGCAGCTGCTCCACGTTTAGCCTTTCCATATCTGATAGCGCAGGAATATCCTCTTATACAATAGTCCCTCATGGTCGGCGTCAGTGGGGGGGGGGGGGAAGAGTCCCTCATGGTCGGCGTCAGTGGGGGGGGGGGGGAAAGAGTCCCTCATGGTCGGCGTCAGTGGGGGGGGGGGAAAGAGTCCCTCATGGTCGGCGTCAGTGGGAGCAAGAGTCCCTCATGGTCGGCGTCAGTGGGAGCAAGAGTCCCTCATGGTCGGCGTCAGTGGGAGCAAGAGTCCCTCATGGTCGGCGTCAGTGGGAGCAAGAGTCCCTCATGGTCGGCGTCAGTGGGAGCAAGAGTCCCTCATGGTCGGCGTCAGTGGGAGCAAGAGTCCCTCATGGTCGGCGTCAGTGGAGCAAGAGTCCCTCATGGTCGGCGTCAGTGGGAGCAAGAGTCCCTCATGGTCGGCGTCAGTGGGAGCAAGAGTCCCTCATGGTCGGCGTCAGTGGGAGCAAGAGTCCCTCATGGTCGGCGTCAGTGGGAGCAAGAGTCCCTCATGGTCGGCGTCAGTGGGAGCAAGAGTCCCTCATGGTCGGCGTCAGTGGGAGCAAGAGTCCCTCATGGTCGGCGTCAGTGGGAGCAAGAGTCCCTCATGGTCGGCGTCAGTGGGAGCAAGAGTCCCTCATGGTCGGCGTCAGTGGGAGCAAGAGTCCCTCATGGTCGGCGTCAGTGGGAGCAAGAGTCCCTCATGGTCGGCGTCAGTGGGAGCAAGAGTCCCTCATGGTCGGCGTCAGTGGGAGCAAGAGTCCCTCATGGTCGGCGTCAGTGGGAGCAAGAGTCCCTCATGGTCGGCGTCAGTGGGAGCAAGAGTCCCTCATGGTCGGCGTCAGTGGGAGCAAGAGTCCCTCATGGTCGGCGTCAGTGGGAGCAAGAGTCCCTCATGGTCGGCGTCAGTGGGAGCAAGAGTCCCTCATGGTCGGCGTCAGTGGGAGCAAGAGTCCCTCATGGTCGGCGTCAGTGGGAGCAAGAGTCCCTCATGGTCGGCGTCAGTGGGAGCAAGAGTCCCTCATGGTCGGCGTCAGTGGGAGCAAGAGTCCCTCATGGTCGGCGTCAGTGGGAGCAAGAGTCCCTCATGGTCGGCGTCAGTGGGAGCAAGAGTCCCTCATGGTCGGCGTCAGTGGGAGCAAGAGTCCCTCATGGTCGGCGTCAGTGGGAGCAAGAGTCCCTCATGGTCGGCGTCAGTGGGAGCAAGAGTCCCTCATGGTCGGCGTCAGTGGGAGCAAGAGTCCCTCATGGTCGGCGTCAGTGGGAGCAAGAGTCCCTCATGGTCGGCGTCAGTGGGAGCAAGAGTCCCTCATGGTCGGCGTCAGTGGGAGCAAGAGTCCCTCATGGTCGGCGTCAGTGGGAGCAAGAGTCCCTCATGGTCGGCGTCAGTGGGAGCAAGAGTCCCTCATGGTCGGCGTCAGTGGGAGCAAGAGTCCCTCATGGTCGGCGTCAGTGGGAGCAAGAGTCCCTCATGGTCGGCGTCAGTGGGAGCAAGAGTCCCTCATGGTCGGCGTCAGTGGGAGCAAGAGTCCCTCATGGTCGGCGTCAGTGGGAGCAAGAGTCCCTCATGGTCGGCGTCAGTGGGAGCAAGAGTCCCTCATGGTCGGCGTCAGTGGGAGCAAGAGTCCCTCATGGTCGGCGTCAGTGGGAGCAAGAGTCCCTCATGGTCGGCGTCAGTGGGAGCAAGAGTCCCTCATGGTCGGCGTCAGTGGGAGCAAGAGTCCCTCATGGTCGGCGTCAGTGGGAGCAAGAGTCCCTCATGGTCGGCGTCAGTGGGAGCAAGAGTCCCTCATGGTCGGCGTCAGTGGGAGCAAGAGTCCCTCATGGTCGGCGTCAGTGGGAGCAAGAGTCCCTCATGGTCGGCGTCAGTGGGAGCAAGAGTCCCTCATGGTCGGCGTCAGTGGGAGCAAGAGTCCCTCATGGTCGGCGTCAGTGGGAGCAAGAGTCCCTCATGGTCGGCGTCAGTGGGAGCAAGAGTCCCTCATGGTCGGCGTCAGTGGGAGCAAGAGTCCCTCATGGTCGGCGTCAGTGGGAGCAAGAGTCCCTCATGGTCGGCGTCAGTGGGAGCAAGAGTCCCTCATGGTCGGCGTCAGTGGGAGCAAGAGTCCCTCATGGTCGGCGTCAGTGGGAGCAAGAGTCCCTCATGGTCGGCGTCAGTGGGAGCAAGAGTCCCTCATGGTCGGCGTCAGTGGGAGCAAGAGTCCCTCATGGTCGGCGTCAGTGGGAGCAAGAGTCCCTCATGGTCGGCGTCAGTGGGAGCAAGAGTCCCTCATGGTCGGCGTCAGTGGGAGCAAGAGTCCCTCATGGTCGGCGTCAGTGGGAGCAAGAGTCCCTCATGGTCGGCGTCAGTGGGAGCAAGAGTCCCTCATGGTCGGCGTCAGTGGGAGCAAGAGTCCCTCATGGTCGGCGTCAGTGGGAGCAAGAGTCCCTCATGGTCGGCGTCAGTGGGAGCAAGAGTCCCTCATGGTCGGCGTCAGTGGGAGCAAGAGTCCCTCATGGTCGGCGTCAGTGGGAGCAAGAGTCCCTCATGGTCGGCGTCAGTGGGAGCAAGAGTCCCTCATGGTCGGCGTCAGTGGGAGCAAGAGTCCCTCATGGTCGGCGTCAGTGGGAGCAAGAGTCCCTCATGGTCGGCGTCAGTGGGAGCAAGAGTCCCTCATGGTCGGCGTCAGTGGGAGCAAGAGTCCCTCATGGTCGGCGTCAGTGGGAGCAAGAGTCCCTCATGGTCGGCGTCAGTGGGAGCAAGAGTCCCTCATGGTCGGCGTCAGTGGGAGCAAGAGTCCCTCATGGTCGGCGTCAGTGGGAGCAAGAGTCCCTCATGGTCGGCGTCAGTGGGAGCAAGAGTCCCTCATGGTCGGCGTCAGTGGGAGCAAGAGTCCCTCATGGTCGGCGTCAGTGGGAGCAAGAGTCCCTCATGGTCGGCGTCAGTGGGAGCAAGAGTCCCTCATGGTCGGCGTCAGTGGGAGCAAGAGTCCCTCATGGTCGGCGTCAGTGGGAGCAAGAGTCCCTCATGGTCGGCGTCAGTGGGAGCAAGAGTCCCTCATGGTCGGCGTCAGTGGGAGCAAGAGTCCCTCATGGTCGGCGTCAGTGGGAGCAAGAGTCCCTCATGGTCGGCGTCAGTGGGAGCAAGAGTCCCTCATGGTCGGCGTCAGTGGGAGCAAGAGTCCCTCATGGTCGGCGTCAGTGGGAGCAAGAGTCCCTCATGGTCGGCGTCAGTGGGAGCAAGAGTCCCTCATGGTCGGCGTCAGTGGGAGGAAGAGTCCCTCATGGTCGGCGTCAGTGGGAGGAAGAGTCCCTCATGGTCGGCGTCAGTGGGAGGAAGAGTCCCTCATGGTCGGCGTCAGTGGGAGGAAGAGTCCCTCATGGTCGGCGTCAGTGGGAGGAAGAGTCCCTCATGGTCGGCGTCAGTGGGAGGAAGAGTCCCTCATGGTCGGCGTCAGTGGGAGGAAGAGTCCCTCATGGTCGGCGTCAGTGGGAGGAAGAGTCCCTCATGGTCGGCGTCAGTGGGAGGAAGAGTCCCTCATGGTCGGCGTCAGTGGGAGGAAGAGTCCCTCATGGTCGGCGTCAGTGGGAGGAAGAGTCCCTCATGGTCGGCGTCAGTGGGAGGAAGAGTCCCTCATGGTCGGCGTCAGTGGGAGGAAGAGTCCCTCATGGTCGGCGTCAGTGGGAGGAAGAGTCCCTCATGGTCGGCGTCAGTGGGAGGAAGAGTCCCTCATGGTCGGCGTCAGTGGGAGGAAGAGTCCCTCATGGTCGGCGTCAGTGGGAGGAAGAGTCCCTCATGGTCGGCGTCAGTGGGAGGAAGAGTCCCTCATGGTCGGCGTCAGTGGGAGGAAGAGTCCCTCATGGTCGGCGTCAGTGGGAGGAAGAGTCCCTCATGGTCGGCGTCAGTGGGAGGAAGAGTCCCTCATGGTCGGCGTCAGTGGGAGGAAGAGTCCCTCATGGTCGGCGTCAGTGGGAGGAAGAGTCCCTCATGGTCGGCGTCAGTGGGAGGAAGAGTCCCTCATGGTCGGCGTCAGTGGGAGGAAGAGTCCCTCATGGTCGGCGTCAGTGGGAGGAAGAGTCCCTCATGGTCGGCGTCAGTGGGAGGAAGAGTCCCTCATGGTCGGCGTCAGTGGGAGGAAGAGTCCCTCATGGTCGGCGTCAGTGGGAGGAAGAGTCCCTCATGGTCGGCGTCAGTAGAAAGACTAGTGCCCCATCATTGGTGTCCAGTGGGAGAAACAGTACCCTGAGGGCCAGATAAAGGCAAGCAAAAAGGGCCGCAGGTTTGGAGACCACAGAGATGATCGTGGACTTTTCGGTCCTCGAGCATCTCTATGCTCATCTGGCAGAACCGCCAGCTGCAGTCTCAGGTTACCCGGAGGGACAGGAGAGCCTGGGGAAGCGGTGGGGGCAGGATTGCCACCAAAACGCGGGATTATCTGTAAAATCGATCCAGCGGCTAATTAGCCACTTGGATCTCTTTTACCAAAAAAAAAAAGTGCATCACCGGCCGCAAAAAACATAACCAGGTTGATGCGTGTAGCTGTAGGCATCATCCCGATATAATTGCTCAAACTCCTATACATCGCGGGGGGCTAAAGTGCTTAAACACCTGACAATGCATCTGAAAATAAAAAAAAAGAAACTTTTTGGTTGGAGTTCTACTTTAGGATCACTTTGCTTTTTCAGTCTCTTCCACATTCATTTCCTCAAAAAAAAAAAAAAAAAAAAAAAAAGCACATAAAAAAAATAAATAAAAATCTCAGGCAGATAAATGTTCCGACTGAGAAAATTTACACTTTAAAGAATTTTAGAGGCTTTACGGAGTGAAAACATCCCATTTATCCGGCCGTGAAATGCAATTTTCCGAAACGCAGCCTGAGACGAGAGCAGGTCAGAGGGATGAAATGGTCCGTATCCTGTCACCACTCACATGTAGCCTGCCATTAGTACCACAGGGGTTGGCGAAATCCTCCTCCCATCATCTCCAAATATTTAAACAGCTTTTAGAATTCGCAGCAGTGCTGTCAATGAACAAGAGGATCTCGGACTCTGGAGAATTATAACATTATGTAACCGAAATTCAAAAAAATAAAAAAATAAAAAAGGGTACAAACACTCCCGTCTGCCAGACGACGGCTCTGGAACATTAAATATTTAAGGATTAAAACGAAGTCTCCTGACGCTCCGCTCCAAAAGGTTTAAATATTAAAGCTATTTTTCAAGCTTGCCTTGCTAATGTATTCTGCTTTTCCGTTTAGCCGCTTCACATATCTGACTTTTGTGTGTCTGGTGGGAGGTGGAGTCGGGGCTTACAAAGTAGGTTTCCTCAGCCACCATATAAACCCGTTCATAGCTCTAGATACAAAATCAGAAAGTAGGTCTAAACCCTAAGTGGATGACATTCGGCTTTCAAAAGCCCGCTGTACCATAAACGTTTACCAAGGTGGTTTTGATAAAGTTGGATTTTTTTTTTCTTTTACCTATTAATCCTTTTCTTGGGAGTACGATACAGGTCACCAGATCTAACCATGGGTTACAGGCTACTTTCTTGTGATTGGACACAGGATCTTGGTCTTAACCATGGGTTACAGGCAGCTACCTTCAGGTGGACATGACATCTTAGTCTTAACCATGGGTTATAGGCAGCTACCTTCACGTGACTGGACAATCACCTGAAGATAGTTGCCTATGACCCATGGTTAAGACCAAGATCGGGAGTCCATTCGCCTGAAGGTAGCTGCCTATAACCCATGGTTAAGACCAAAATGTCATGTGCAATGGGTTATAGGCAGCTACCTTCAGGCGATTGGTCACAGGATCTTGGCCTTTAACCATGGGTCATAGGCAGCTATCTTCAGGTGATTGTCCAGTCATGTGAAGGTAGATGCCTATAACACATGGTTAAGGCCAAGATCTCATATACAATCACCTGATGATAGTTGCCTATGACCCATGGTTAAGACCAAGATCAGGAGTCCAATCGTCTGAAGGTAGCTGCCTATAACCCATGGTTAAGACTAAAATGTCATGTCTAATGGGTTATAGGCAGCTACCTCCAGGCGGTTGGTCACAGGATGTTGGTCTTTAACCATGGGTCATACATAGGCAGCTATCTTCAGGCGATTGTTTAGCCACGTGAAGGTAGCTGCCTATAACCCATGATTAAGACTAAGATCCCGTATACAGAGGATCTTAGCCTTAACCATGGGTTTTAGGCAGCTACCTTTAGGCGATTGGACACAGGATCTTAGACTTAACCATGGGTTACAGGCTGCTACCTTCTGGTGACTGGACAAGGGATCTTAGTCTTAACCATGAGACATCCCAAAGCAGTCCAACTAAGGGGTGGTTAGCACAGCAAAATAAAGGTCAACAGGCCCACACAACAACAGCAAGGAAGAACTTGCTAGAACTTAGAGAGCAACTTGAAGCACTTTACACCCAAAATTGACATAGTATAGGTCGGACGAAAGCAGGAGTAGCAGCATCCAGGAGGTAACCTTGAACAGCCCCGTACCACATCCAAACAACAAAAGAAAAGCCAGCCAGAGGTAGAAGAGGAGGACAGAGAAGCTGGAACAATGTCTGGATCAAGGTGAACAAAAACCACCTCAGGAAGAAAAAAAAAATAGAGAAAAAGAAAAATACAGGAGTAACCAACATAAACTACACGCTGCACTTAGCCGCCGCCCCCCCCCCCCCCCCACCAAGGGGTGGAGAGCAAGCAGCCACTGAAAGGAACCGCCACGGAATAGACAACGTGAAGAGGAAATCCATCAAAGAAAGGGAAAATTCCCCTCTTAGACAATCGTCCCTGGAACAGATATCCCAATTCCTTATATAAAAAAACTTGCCATTTCCTATTCACTCCAACCAGCAAAAATAAAAAAATCACTTAAACCTAAAAAACAATAGATAATGTGGTTTCCAATCAATTTACAAAATGTATGCGACAAAAACCTCTGTTTTTTAAATGCAAATTGGTGAAAATGTTCAGACTCTTTTTTTTGTGCTGACCAGCTTATAAAAGTGTGCCAGGGAATTATTTGCATTGCTAAAAAAAGATATTGTCCCTTTGCCAATTCAGGTATTCAAACACAGCAATGGCAGCGGGGTGGGGCAGAGCAAAGGCGAGTATCAGCAAGCAAAGGAGGGGGAGGGGTTCTATCAAGAGAAAATGGTAATTTTACCGTGAACGTACATAAAGGAGGGGGGTCGGGACTTTAAATGAGGTGTGTATATTGTAGAGCTGCACAATTAATCGTCAAGAATCGTTATCGCGATCTTGACTAAAGTGTTTCACAATTCTTTTTATGCAAAGAATTCTCTCTGCTCTTTCTGAAGTCACAGCCCTCAAAAGAAAGAGAAAAACCGAGCAGTCTGCCAAGAAACAAAACATTCTTTATCGGTTGAACTTAAGTATAAACATTGTAACAATTTGTCAATGGAAAAGACTTCCTGTGTAAGTGAAAAAAGTTTTACCACTTAAACACTAAACCTTTTTCTGACATTTGTTGGTTTCAAGTTAAAATCATTTTTTTTTTTTTTTGCTAGAAAATTACTTAGAACCCCCAAACATATATTTTTTTTAGTAGACACCCTAGAGAATAAAATGGTGGTTGTCGCAATATTTTATGTCACACTGTATTTGCGCAGCGGTCTTTCAAATGCAAAAAACACAACAATCTAACCAGTAAAGTGAGCCCATTTTTTTTGTATAATGTGAAAGATTTTACGTCGCGAGAATTGTGATTTTTTTATTCTAAGCAAAAAACAAAAAAAAAACAAAAAAAAAAAGAAATTGCGATTCTCATTTTGGCTAGAATCGTGCAGCTCTAGTATATTGCGGCTAATCGAAGGAGTCAAAGTGAAACATAAAGTTCAACCAAAAAAAATAAAATACAATTCTATATAGACAATCCTTCACCCACAGTTCACTTAGGAGGAAGCCGAAAAACCCCAGTAAAAGCATTCTCCAATTTGCTACAGCAGGGAAAAAATTCCTTCCTGATGCCCCGAGAGGCAATCAGATTTTCCCTGGATCAACTTTACCATGTATTCTGCTACGTGTTTTTGGTTAAAAAAAAAATAAAATTCCAATAAGCATATATTGATTGGTTTGCGCAAAAGTTATAGCGTCCACAAACTATGGGATATATACTGGAATTTTCACTAGTAACGGCGGCGATCGGCGACTATTGCGGCAGTCAATCGGACACGAAATGACACTTCTGACACTTTGTGAGAACCAGTGACACCAATATAGTGATCGGTGCTAAAAATATGCACTGTCACTGTACTATTGACACTGGCTGGGAAGGGGTAAAACATCAGGGGTGAATAAAGCGTTAAATATGTGCCTAGCCAGTGTTTGTGTGTACTGGGCGAGGTGCTTTTTCTAAGGAAAGTAAATAGATTTTAGTCCCTACTTTGCAAAGAAAGAGAATCTATTACTCTCCCTGTTGACAGGATGAAGCTCTGCCTTGTTTACATAGCAGAATTCATGACAATCGCATCTGCAGTGTGTAATCACAGCGTGGCCGGGGCGTGCCCCCTACCCGGAAGTGTCAGATCGCGCACTAGGTACGTGATCCTGCGCTGCCAAGCCGCTGTATATGTAGGTTATACGGTCGGCAAGCGGTTAAATATAAAAAAATAATTTAAAATTTGAGTTTTTAGTTTTTGGTGCTCAGATACAGTTTATATAGTTTCACTTCAACTGCAATGAAGGGTGAAAAAAGTTCCAAGATCTTTGCTGCGCCGTCTCCAGATCTACCTGAATCACAAGACTGGCTGAACAGAATTAAACATCTTTTGTTGATAGAATAGTTTGTGTGTCGGCACCGTGTGTTTAGCTACTTTTTGGCATTAGGCTTTTAATTGCTGCAGTGTCTGACCCATCTGTGGGCACCGCAGAGATTATCCAGCAGTGACCCGTGGTGCCCACACACCAGATGGGCTGCAATTACATGCCCTAATAGAGGAGGCCCTTCTCTGAGATTGGCCCATCTTTGGGAACTGGAACGGACGACGTCCCTCTCCCGATCGGCACATTTTGTTTCCCCGACATCTGAACAGCAACAAAATTAAAGATTTAGGCAACTGTGTGATGAAACCGATAAGGCCTCTTGCTCACTGGGCGTAAAAATGAAAAAAAAAATGCCGCTTTAAAGGGCTTTTGACTTTTTTTTTTTGTTGGGGCGATTATGCTATTGTGGTAGATGCGTTTTCCAATGAGTCTGTGCCAATCCAAACTGCATTGTAGGGCATGGCAGCCCACTGTTATTAAACAGAACAGAAAAAGTTCACGTAGACATCATTTGCCCACGCAGGGGTCCTTCAATATCAACACATGGACGCAAGAAAATGCTAGCTCACCTGGCTATGCTTTCACAGCACTGTTCCGGCTACTCAGGGTCACTTAGCCTTGTAGACTGCAGCACCTCACTGCGCAGGTCCACACGCCGACTTCTCAATTGGTGCCTACCTGACTTCTGGATGAGGCCTCCCGACCCCTGGCTGGACACCGCCTGTCTAGGGCACCTCCCGACCCCTGGCTGGACACCGCCTGTCTAGGGCACCTCCCGACCCCTGGCTGGACACCGCCTGTCTAGGGCACCTCCCGACCCCTGGCTGGACACCGCCTGTCTAGGGCACCTCCCGACCCCTGGCTGGACACCGCCTGTCTAGGGCACCTCCCGACCCCTGGCTGGACACCGCCTGTCTAGGGCACCTCCCGACCCCTGGCTGGACACCGCCTGTCTAGGGCACCTCCCGACCCCTGGCTGGACACCGCCTGTCTAGGGCACCTCCCGACCCCTGGCTGGACACCGCCTGTCTAGGGCACCTCCCGACCCCTGGCTGGACACCGCCTGTCTAGGGCACCTCCCGACCCCTGGCTGGACACCGCCTGTCTAGGGCACCTCCCGACCCCTGGCGGAGACCGCCTGTCTAGGGCACCTCCCGACCCCTGGCGGAGACCGCCTGTCTAGGGCACCTCCCGACCCCTGGCGGAGACCGCCTGTCTAGGGCACCTCCCGACCCCTGGCGGAGACCGCCTGTCTAGGGCACCTCCCGACCCCTGGCGGAGACCGCCTGTCTAGGGCACCTCCCGACCCCTGGCGGAGACCGCCTGTCTAGGGCACCTCCCGACCCCTGGCGGAGACCGCCTGTCTAGGGCACCTCCCGACCCCTGGCGGAGACCGCCTGTCTAGGGCACCTCCCGACCCCTGGCGGAGACCGCCTGTCTAGGGCACCTCCCGACCCCTGGCGGAGACCGCCTGTCTAGGGCACCTCCCGACCCCTGGCGGAGACCGCCTGTCTAGGGCACCTCCCGACCCCTGGCGGAGACCGCCTGTCTAGGTCACCTCCCGACCCCTGGCGGAGACCGCCTGTCTAGGGCACCTCCCGACCCCTGGCGGAGACCGCCTGTCTAGGGCACCTCCCGACCCCTGGCGGAGACCGCCTGTCTAGGGCACCTCCCGACCCCTGGCGGAGACCGCCTGTCTAGGGCACCTCCCGACCCCTGGCGGAGACCGCCTATCTACTGAGGTACCTCTGACAGAGACCTCCCGTCTCCCAACTCCTGGCTGGGGTGCCCCTTGAAAGAAGTCATGAGGAGGAAACGCTTCGGGTGCGACTGCATGGCAACCAGAAGTGAAATTTTACACTGCACCGGTAGTACGTAACCGGTGGAGCGGCCCCGGTGAGACGCCGATGCCATCGGCTTATACTAGCCTGCATTTCCGCACTAGCTGCTTTGACGAAGGGAGCCATTTGGTTGGATGCTTAATAAGGCTGTTTATTGTTGTCGTTTGCGAGTAGTGTTTTTTTTAGCGATTGCTTTATTTATAAAAGGTGTTACAGCAACATCACACTATTGGGACCCTTTCTTTTCTCTAGCACTGTACCTATCTATTATGGGAGAAGGAGCGGATGAGCCAGCTGGTGATGGACAAGTGGTGCATAATCTAAGGCGCCTATCATGGGAATGAGGCATAATAATTTTGCGGGGCGTGGTATTCACGCAATTGCATGGTGGAGTATGGAAAAGAGCTGAATGCAGGAAGAGTTACTTTAATTGTTTTTTCTGGACATTAAAAAATGTTTTTATTAATTATTATCGTTTTCCCATTTTTGTATATTTTTTGTGAAGCACTGAGGTTATAGCGCTACCTAAAAATTGTTAATCACTTTTTGGTTTCTTGATTTAAGATTGCATAAATCAGATTTGGAAGCGGGCACCCAATTTTAGATTTTATTATGTAACACGTCCCGACTTTCCTGCAGACAACAGTATTATATAAGCGAGGAGTGGCAAGAAGAAAAAAAAAAAAAAAAAAAAAAAAAAAAAAAAAAAAACTCTTCCTGGGACAGCAAAGTTTCAGATCCCCACTAGCAGGAAATGAGGCGTTTGTACGACATGATTTATAGAGCTCTTCCTTCGGGTTAATTCAGAAAATAGCAATCGTAATAAATAAATAATCATAATATTTTATAGGTTTCTAAATTAGACCGCATCTGTTCTACAATTCCCAGTCACTGAGCTGTGTGCCAATACATGGGAGACTCCAACAGCTTTTATGTTACAGTAATAGGATTGGTCCCCGGTGATAAACAACGGGCCGGTTCTGGAAGCAACCCATCTAAAAATGTATCCGTAAATCAAAGTCTTTTATTCCCCCCCCCCCCCCCCCCTCCCCACAGGAATATTTGCAAAGCGGCGAACTGGCCATCAAAATGGTTTGTGAAGTTTCCTGCAACTAAAGCAAATAATAAAGAAGTCTTTTAAGATTTTTTTTTTTTCTACAAAGTAGCTCAAGAAAAATAAATATGCTTACTTGCTTATTTTAGCATTTAAAAAAAAAATAAATAAAAGGAAGGAAGAAAGACTACAGAAGCTACATACGTACAAAAAAAAAAAAAAAAAAAAAAAAGTTATATGGACGTATGTAGCTTCTGTAGTCTTTTTTTTTTTTTTTTTTTTTTTTTTAAGACTACAGAAGCTACATACGTCCATATAACTTTTTTTTTTTTTTTTTAAAAGAAGAAGCTACATACGTCCAAAAAACGTTTTTTTTTTTTTATTTGTACGTATGCAGCTTCTGTAGTCTTCCTTTTTTTTTTATTTTTTTTTTTTTTCCGCGTTTGAAAATTAGAAAATTGCCCCAGTAGAGAAGTGGCTAAGGAAGACCTTTAAAAAAAAAAAAAAAAAAAAAAAAAGGGTCTTCCTTAACCACCTCTCTACTGGGGCAATTTTTACTAATTTTTCAAATACGTTAAAAAAAAAAAAAAAAGTCCCCCTGAGGACTCCCCCCCCCCACTGGAATTGGACATGGGTGTTCTCACCCAATGCGATCCGATTCCTGTGTGAGTTAACAGTTCGCTCTGCGATCTGTGAACCGTTCTTGTGGTAGGGGGGGGGTGAGTGTGTCATTAACATTGTATTGACACCTGCAGCGGTTCGTACAAAGCAGTGTCAACTGCCTGCAGGGGAGATGCGATGCGGGAACCGGCGCTGGAATCGCGCTCTTTCCTGCATCGCTACAGTGTGAACCCGGGCTTAGAGGTTATTAGGAGTCAGTGAATTATGGCCCTAGAATTATTGTTCTCCCTCCGATATTCTCAGCGATTTCTCACATGTGGCACAAGTGCCTTTTAAAAAAAATGCATGAGAACATGATATGCGTGCGCATGCGCAGTAGTGACGTCATCGCGGCTCGGTCATTCAAACAGCTGGAGCCCGCGAACCCAGAAGGAAGAGCAGTGACAGCGTGCTGCACGATTCTGGCTAAAATGAGAATCACGATTTTTTTGCTTAGATGATAGATCACGATTCTCTCACGATTCTCGCGGCGTAACATCTTTCACATTAAATAAATAAATTGGGCTAACATTACTGTTTTTTTTTTGTTTGTTTTTTTTATTAATTGAAGTGTATTTTTCACCAAAAAAATTGCGTTTGAAAGGGTGCTGGGCGTGTGACATAAAATATTGCAGCGAATGACATTTTATTCCCTAGGGTCTCTGGCTATATATATATATATATATATATATATATATTTATTTAGGGGTTCCAAGTAATTTTCTAGCAAAAAATATTGATTTTAACGTAAGGAACAAGTGTCAGAAAAAGATTTAGACTTTAAGTGGTTAAACTTCCTGCATTTACACATTGTTTAAAAACTTGGCAGACTGCCTGGATTTTTTTTTCTTTACACACAGAAGTTTCCCTTTGAACTAAGAAGGAAGAGTTATACAATGTTTCTTTTTAAAACTTGGCAGACTGCCCTGATGTTTTCTTTTGACAGCTGAGTGAGCAGATAAGTCTCCCCACTTGTTATATGAAAGAATCCAACTCTGCAACAGAGATCATCAGGGGGGGTTGAATCGAGATCACAATTTTTTTTAACGATTAATTGTGCAGCTGTACGTTGGAGGGATCCATTTTTTTTTTAGGCAACACTCAGTATTCCGCTAGAGCCCGGAGCCTCCGCCACCTCCGAGTCCAACAGTACCCTTCATTCGCACTACACATCACCGAACAGCCTGCGTCATGCCCTAACCTTTAAACCCTAACCCTCTTTCAATTTTTTTTTTTTAAATAAATAAAAAAAAAAAAAAAAAATCGGATGACAAAAAAACAGCAACAAAATGATGAAAAAGATGATTTTTTTTATAATGGCTAATTAAAAAAACGCCAAAGCTCAAAACCGCCATACACAAACGCTCAAAAAAAAAACTTCTGAAAAACGCTCAAAAAAACGCAACGCGTAGGTGTGAATGCAGCCTTTGAACCACTTTAAAAACAACCAGCAAGTGAGACTAAGAACATATATACACACCCCTCACAAATACATTAGTACTCAAGCAAAAAAAAAAAAAAAAAAAAAAGGAGACCAGAACATAAAACACATCACTTGGAATCAACATGTCCCAGAAATGTGCCATCAATCAGAAGGAATCAATATGAATTACAGATCCCTACACTCTGCCAAAGAACAAACGGAGGAGAGGGTTGTCTGAAAATCAGCAATTAGGAAGAACATATCATTCAGGACAAAACGGCGGCGATCGGAAAGTACTGTAATTACCTTCCATTAGAGCCCGATATTTCTCTCCCTACCAGCAATGACATGTCTGCTCTCAGCCTGCTTTTTATAATGTTGAAAAAGTGATTTTTATCCTCTTTTGCTTCAGGAAACCTTTAGAATCACATTGTACTTTGTAAAGAATACTCATTCCCTGAGCATGGCGGAGGCAGCAATTTTGGAGGATAAGAATGTACTCCGTGCCTCGGTTTCACAGAAAACAGCGACACTGCCAAGGTACAGAGACATTCTGCATATGGTCTTCATGGGAACACAGCCTAGTAAACTCGACAAGAATTTGTGAAGTCATAGATACACAGATGTTCCTAGCAGACGGGATGGAGGAGGCCACATGGACTTTAAGGGAGCAGCTAACAAAACATCTGCCGCCGCAGTGTATGAGACGCATGACTGCATCTGTGTGGTCACCATGCTGTGCACTTGCTGCCTGGTGGGCTCACTGTAATAACACGGCCTTCATTCTCAACAGGTTCCTCATCCTCCGTGCACAATTCGATCAGGAACTCAAAGTGTTTAAAAAGCACCAAAACCCCCAAAAAAAGGATATCAGTATGGATGTCAAACCACTTCTTCAAACTCACCAAAAACGGAGCCCTTTCCTTCCACCCTTGGTGGGCCTCACTGTAAAAACACTGCCCTCATTCCCAACGGGTTCCTCATCATCCTTGCACAATTTTATTAGGTCAGGAACACATGCATATAAAAGCACAAAATCAAAAAAAAAAAAAATAAAAAAATAAAAAAAAAAGAAGAAGGATATCAGTATGGATGTCAAACCACTTCATCGAACTCAATCTCACCAAAACGGAGCTCTTTCCTTCCACCCTTGGTGGGCTCACAAACACTGCCCTCATTCTCAACTTGTTCCTCATCCTCCGTGTACAATTAGATGAGGAACTCAAAGCATATAAAATCACCAAAACCACCAAAAAAGGATCAGTATGGATGTCAAACCACTTCTTCAAAAACTCAATCTCACCAAAACAGAGCTCTTTCCTTCCACCCTTGGTGGGCCTCACTGTAAAACCACGGCCTTCATTCTCAACAGGTTCCACATCCTCCGTGCACAATTATATCAGGAACTCAAAGTGTATAAAGCACCAAAACCCCCCAAAAAAGGATATCAGTATGGATGTCAAACCACTTCTCCAAACTCAATCTCACCAAAACGGAGCTCTTTCCTTCCACCCTTGGTGGGCTCACTGTAAAAAACACTGCCCTCATTCCCAACGGGTTCCTCATCCTCCATGCACAATTTAGGTCAGGAACACATGCATATAAATACACAATATCAAAAAAAACGGATCAGTATGGATGTCAAGCCACTTCTTCAAAATGAATCTCTCCTAAATTGAGGCCTTTCCTTCCACCATGCTCCCTACCAGGACTGTTCCTTGAAGAAGATCAGAAGCACAACCATCAGTCCCCACCACTCATGCCAGGGTACTAGGTATAATCCCAGACTCAGACCTGTCCTTCTGGCCCCACATCCAATCACTGTCCCCCTACACCTCCGCAACATCAACAAATTGCGCCCCTTCTTAAAGTGGTTGTAAACCCACATTTGTAAGTTTTACCTATAGGTAACCCTATAATAAGGCTTACCTATAGGTGGTGGAAATATCTCCTAAATGTGCGCCATGTAGGAGATATTTCCTGTACACTGCGCCGATTACATCATCAGCGCATGCGCTGTGAAGAAACGGACCTCCGTGCCATTTCATCACTCGTCTGTGCCGTGACTGACGGCTCCCACACACAGTGACGCTACAAAGCTATGGGTAATCACAGAGCCGGAGTCCGCGGCTCCCTGAAGGAAGAGGCCAGAAGACGGATGCGGCCACCGCAGGCTTTGTTTGCAGGTAAGTGGCACATAATGGGCTAGTATGCGATGCTTTTACTTTGCAGGGGAACAAAGAGGAAGTAAAACCCATCAGGGTTTACTTCCTCTTTAATAAACAATATCACAAAGCTACTAATTCACTCCCTTCTTCTCTCACCTCAACTATTGCAACTTCCTCCTCGTTGGCCTACCGCAACACAGGCTAACCTACTTTCAGTTTATCATTCATGTTACTGACAAACTAATCCACCTTACCAACCGTACAGCGTCTGCCGTCGCTCTCTGCCAGGGTACTAGGTATAGTCCTAGACTCTGATCTCTCCTTTGTGCCCAAAATCCAAATCACTGTCCATATCTTTTAGACTTCACCTCAGGAACAACTCTAAAATTCAACCCTTTTTAACTAATAAAATCACCAACTCACTCATTCACTCCCTTGTCTTGATTATTGCAACTCCCTCCTCCTTGGGCTGACGCTACACAAGCTAACCTACCTTTAATCTATCTCGAATGCTACTACCAAATTCATCCACCTTAACAAACGTTTTGTGTCCATCATCCCTCTCTACCAATCCCTCCCCAACACTTTTTTCACACAGCCAACAAAAAAAATTTAAAATACAAAAACATACAAAGCCAACTCTGCCCTGAGATACATCACCAATCTCCTCTCAAAATATCACCAAAAAGTTCCTTTCTGCTCCTCCCAAGACCTCCTGCTCTCCAGCTGCCTCATCACCTCCTCCCACGCTCACCTCTAGGACTTCTCCAGAGCATCTCCCATCTTCTCCAGCTCTCCCATCACCTCCTCCCACGCTCACCTCTAGGACTTCTCCAGAGCATCTCCCATCTTCTCCAGCTCTCCCATCACCTCCTCCCACGCTCACCTCCAAGACTTCTCCAGAGCATCTCTCATCTTCTCCAGCTCCCCCATCACCTCCTCCCATGCTCACCTCTAGGACTTCTCCAGAGCCTCTCCCATCTTCTCCAGTTCCCTCATCACCTCCTCCCACGCTCACCTCTAGGACTTCTCCAGAGCCTCTCCAGCTCCCTCATCACCTTCTCCCATGCTCACCTCTAGGACTTCTCCAGAGCCTCTCCCATCTTCTCCAGTTCCCTCATCACCTCCTCCCACGCTCACCTCTAGGACTTCTCCAGAGCCTCTCCAGCTCCCTCATCACCTCCTCCCACGCTCACCTCTAGGACTTCTCCAGAGCCTCTCCAGCTCCCTCATCACCTTCTCCCATGCTCACCTCTAGGACTTCTCCAGAGCATCTCCCATCTTCTCCAGCTCCCCCATCACCTCCTCCCACGCTCACCTCCAAGACTTCTCCAGAGCATCTCCCATCTTCTCCAGCTCTCCCATCACCTCCTCACATGCTCATCTCTAGGACTTCTCCAGAGCATCTCTCATCTTCTCCAGCTCCCCCCATCACCTCCTCCCATGCTCACCTCTAGGACTTCTCCAGAGCCTCTCCCATCTTCTCCAGTTCCCTCATCACCTCCTCCCACGCTCACCTCTAGGACTTCTCCAGAGCCTCTCCCATCTTCTCCAGTTCCCTCATCACCTCCTCCCACGCTCACCTCTAGGACTTCTCCAGAGCCTCTCCCATCTTCTCCAGTTCCCTCATCACCTCCTCCCACGCTCACCTCTAGGACTTCTCCAGAGCCTCTCCCATCTTCTCCAGTTCCCTCATCACCTCCTCCCACGCTCACCTCTAGGACTTCTCCAGAGCCTCTCCAGCTCCCTCATCACCTTCTCCCATGCTCACCTCTAGGACTTCTCCAGAGCCTCTCCCATCTTCTCCAGTTCCCTCATCACCTCCTCCCACGCTCACCTCTAGGACTTCTCCAGAGCCTCTCCAGCTCCCTCATCACCTCTTCCCACGCTCACCTCCAAGACTTCTCCAGAGCATCTCCCATCTTCTCCAGCTCCCTCATCACCTCCTCCCACGCTCACCTCTAGGACTTCTCCAGAGCCTCTCCAATCTTCTCCAGTTCCCTCATCACCTCCAAGCCTTCTCCAGAGCATCTCCCATCTTCTCCAGCTCCCTCATCACCTCCTCCCATGCTCACCTCTAGGACTTCTCCAGAGCATCTCCCATCTTCTCCAGCTCCCTCATCACCTCCAAGCCTTCTCCAGAGCATCTCCCATCTTCTCCAGCTCCCCCATCACCTCCTCCCATGCTCACCTCTAGGACTTCTCCAGAGCCTCTCTCATATTCTGGAACGCCCTACACCAATCTGTCCAGCGATCTCCTACTCTGCCCACCTTTAGGTAAACCCTGGAAACTTGCCTCTTCAGTAAAGTCTTTCTCGCCTCTACTGAACAATGAACTTTTACTTTCTATATCAGCTTATCTTTCCTGAATTCCATAATGAAATGTGTTCACCCCCGTGTTAAGGCCTATAGAAAAGGAGGTGGGGGGGGGGGGGACCAGGATTTAATTAAAAAAACAAAAACCAAACAAAAAACAACCAGAGGCTGCCATATATGGCTTAAGTTTCCCTCGTTCAGGCCGCAGGAGAGAAATTCAAATCAATCCTTTAAGGATATAGTCACGGTTTGGTCGATAATTTACCCATCTGGCTCAGTCGATTTTTTAATCAACTTTTCTCGAGCTAAGTGGTGTCTGCTTGGCCAGCCATGGGCTCAAAATTAAGTAGGAATCGGCTGACTTTTAAAAATCAGGTACTTACAAGGGAGTCCAGTGCTATTTTCTCACAGCCAGGTGGTCTTACTGCTGCAGGTCCCCTGGCATGGTCATTGTGGCTATGGGAGCCAGCTGTGGCTTCCCGGGGAATCACAGCAGGCTACCCGCTCACGCAGCGCTCTTTGAATGGTCCTCCATCCCCGTGGGAAAGTTGACATGTGCCAGGAGGCTATGGGAGGGCAGGGCAAGGGACTGCAAATTTGCCTAGGCGAGGACTGTGAAAGTGGGTACTGGGGAAAAAAAAAAAAAAACAGTACTCGCTCGCCCCCTCCCCCCAGCAAAAAACGCAGCTCGACCACACATTGCTACCCTCCAACCGCACATTAAAATGAAGCCTTACAGACATCCCAGAACATTTGCCTAATCCCACTTTTTATGGTTAGATAAGGGAACACTGGGATACGGGAATACTGGCGATGTCAATGGCCATCCCTTCCCCCCTCTCCATAAGTATAGGCCTGCACGTTCTTCGTTTTACGCGATTGTACGATGATCTTTCATTAGAAAGATCTGGTATCAGGCAAGACCTGGCAATCAAAACGTTAATGCAGGCAGCTCAACAAACTGATCACACCAAACCTAAAAAATTGCCAACCTGCTGTGTGCCAGACAAGTAAAAAAAAAATTTACGGCTCTTTGACTAATGAAATTGGCAGCATTACCGGAAAATATGAGCCATAGGAGGCCAAGTCTAGATAAAATGTGTGCACAAAGTTTACAGAGATTTCACTTAAGTAGCTCTTATTCAGATGTATTTGGGGTTTATTATCAAAGTAACAGTTTAGAGAAGTAAAATGTAACATCTGAGCATCGATCGATCCACTCATTCCTGACATTTATGGTGGCACCGGTCGGTGATCAGGATGGATGTTCAGTCCAAGGTGGCCACGTCTGAAAGGAAATTACTGCTGTGCTGACTCTTTAGCTAACTCATGGTGCTCTAGAGCAGTGTTTCTCAACTCCAGTCCTCAAGGCGCCCCAACAGGTCAGGTTTTCAGGCTTTGCCATTATTTTGCACAGGTGATTTGATCAGTTTCAATGCCTTAGTAATTACCACAGCCCCTTTATCTGAGGGAAATCCTGAAAACATGACCTGTTGGGGCGCCTTGAGGACTGGAGTAGAGAAACACTGCTCTAGAAAGCATTGGCGAGTATTAGATGCGCTGGTCTAAATCATTTGGTGGAGGGGGGATTATGGTGTGGGGGTTGTTTTTCAGGGGTTGGGCTTGGCCTCTTAGTTCCAGTGAAGAGAACTCTTAAGGCGTCAACATACCAAGACATTTCGGACAATTTAAACTTTGTGGGAACAGTTTGGG
>JBBDGP010005052.1:0-34130 GCA_037952835.1 Lithobates septentrionalis | reverse complement strand
CACCTGTATGCTAGTGATGGATCATGGCAGTCCCAAGAGGCAACAAGACTTTCATTGCACCTACATTACAACAGAATGTCAGCAAAGCTGGCTAAAGACTAAAGCAGATCCCAATGGCAAGAGACCGAATTATGATGGGTCAGTCAAAGCTTTTCTGGAGGCCGAAAACTCCCAAAGCACCCTCAGGCACCCTATTATGGTAGCAAAGTTCTCCCTTTCTCTTCTCTTGACCTCTCTTTACCCCTCCCCCCCCCCCCCCCTTTTCAAATGCCCTTTCTACCAGTGTGTCCCTTCCTGTCCTCCCGCACCTCGAGAATTGCTCGCTCCTAGACAGAAAGTCCATCAGACTGCAGTTTGGCCTCTAGTACCACACAAGACGCTTGTAATAAAGTTTCTGCCCAAGATTGGGATTGCTCATGGTAGTAGTAGAATCATTTTTGGATAGTTCCTTTGGGTTTCAGTCTAGACGGCTCTTCAGGAAGGTCTATCCTCACTGGTGGAGGGCCTTCCTGGTTCTGTGTAAATGGAAGTGAAGAAGCTCCAGATCTAAGCACTGGCGTTTGGCCTCTAGTACCAGACAGGGCACTTGTAATACAGTTTCTGCCAAACCTTAGTGGTTGAGCTCCATGCACATGTCTGTTACAAAGGGTGATGTGAATGATTGCAGTGGCATTGGATCAGATTGGAAATGGTGACGATAGTAGAACCCCAAGTTTCTTTGGGGTTCAATCTAGAATGCTCCTGGGAAAGGTCTATCCTTACTGGCGGGGGGCCTTCCAGGCTCTCAGTGAATGGAAGTGTAGCAGCTCCAGAAGTGGGGAAGTTCTACATGTAAGCACTGGTTATAGTTTATGTCAAGTCCCCCATAACCAGTGGTTCTCAACTCCGGTCCTCGGGGCCCACTAACAGGCCAGGTTTGCAAGATAACTGAAATACATCACAGGTGACATCATTTGCTGCTCAGTGATTGCAGTATTCTAGTCTGTATCTCCCCAAGGTAATACTTAAAATCTGGTCTGTTGGTGGGTCCTGAGGACTGGAGTTGAGAACCACTGCCCTAAACACATTGGTATTTTTAAGTGGATTTCTAGCAGATAAATAGGGGAAAATGTTAAATAACTGGTCTTCAGATTGCTTACATTTGGAGCTTCTACACTTCCTTTTGCTCGTAGCAGTGAAGACTGAACCAAAAAAACCCTTGCAAATGCAATTCTTCCACCATCATCGCAATTCCCAATCTAATCCAAATGACACTGCAACCATTGCTTACATCTAAAGGTTCTCTTCTACCCATTGACTTGGAGCCAGGAAAGTCCTCTATCAGTGATGGAACACCTGCCTCAAGAGCAGTTTAAATTGAAACCCAAAGAAACCTTGCAAAAGCAAATCTACTGCTATCATTACCGATCCCAAATGACCCAGCGCCACTACAACCAGTGCTTACATTGGGAGCTTCATCACTTCCATTCACTCCGTTCCTGGAAGGCCCTCCACCAGTGAGGATAGACCTTCCTGAAGAGCAGTCTGGACTGAAACACAAAAGAAACCTTCTTGCTAGAAAAAAAAAAAAAAAAAAAGCATTTAGCCAGTTTGATCCTCTCTAGAAAATAGCTGCAGCCCTTAGGCCCGGTTTAATTTAATGGAGAACATGGGACCAGTTCACCAAGCCTGGAATACCCTCCACCAGTGAGGATAGACTTTCCTGAAGAACAGCCTAGGCTGAAACCCAAAAGAAACCATTTTAAATGTGATTCTACTACCATCATGACCAATCCCAATCGGATCCAATGCCGCTGCAAACAGTGACTACATCTGGAGCTTCTACAAGTACATTCACTCAATGCCAGGAAGGCCCTCCACCAGTGTGGGCAGAACTCCCTCAAGAGTGGCCTAGCCCTAGACTGAACCTATCCCCCCCCCCCCCCCCCGTCAAGGGTAGGCCATTAAGAAGAGAGTTGCAGTAGTCAAGGCGGGAAATAATCAGGGAGTGAATAAGTTGCTTTGTGGTGTCCTTAGTCAAGAAGGCCTAGATTGAACCCCCCCCCCCCCCCAAAAAAAAAAACAAAAAAAAAAAAAAAAACTGAAAAACCTATTCTACTACCATCACCAATCCCATGCAATCCAACAAGACTGTAACCAGTGCTTACACCTGGAGCGTCTACATTTCAATTCCCTTTAGAGCCGGAATGGCCCTCCACCAGCGAGGATAGACCTCCCTGAAGAGCAATCAAGAATGAACCCCCAAAGAAACCTTCTTGCTAGACGGAAAGCAATGTAGCAGATTGACCCCCTCTAGGAAGTAGCTCCAGCCCTTAGACTCTGGTTATATTATTGGAGAACATGGGACCAGTCCTCGAAGTACAAAGGTCTAAGAACACGTCAGGATAGGTCTCCTACCACCCATCGTTCTCAGGGATAGTTCCGCCATGGTATGTCCTATTCTTACTGACAGGTCCACTTTGGTGAACCCACGAACAATGCATTTACTTCTACAGGAGTGTGGAAATTTTTCACCCGCACAAAGATTGCCTTAGAGCTATAGAGCATCTTCTTACAACACTTTCACCATCAGGAACCCGTCGCAGAACTGGTTTGTTTTGCTCCTGGAGCCAAATGAAAATAAGGGGCGGAGGGGGGGGGGGGCCTACAGACCGGTTTCTGTCAAAGGAAACATAAAAGAATGCAGAAACTTCTTTTTTCCCCCCCCAAGACAATTCAGATTATAAGCCAGAGGATTTCATGGAGGTTTGGAATCACCATCTTGTGAGCCACCATAAAGTGAACCTGTCATTAGATAAGATCACACATGCTCAGCTATATGTACATAGAACTCCACTCCAATATTTTTAACCTCTCACAGAGATCACAGTGCCCCCTACTGACGATGCCTTCATCTGATTCTCTCTCCAGAATCATGGCACCATCTTTGTTTAGACATCATCCAGGGTCACCATCTACTTCCTGGACAGAGATGCTGACTCAAGAGATGACGAAAGTCAGCGGTGGTTGCTCAGCTTATGGCAGTGTTCACAAATGTCTCCCACAGATCAGCCCCTGGTGCGGAGCATCTCATCATGTGACTTGCTGGACAAAGTTACTGCCCGAGTGATAACTGGGGGAGGGGAGACTGAGGAAATGCTTCCTCCTTCCTATAGAAGGCTGAGGACATCATCTCAGCCAAGGCAAAGTCACCAGACTGGAGCTCAAGGGCGGCTTTTTGGTTATTGAAGGTGGAATTTTTCTGAAAAATAATACCATTGCTGTATATAGTGACCTATCCGCAATATAAATCAACCGGACATAAAAAGTTACTGATGGTCCACATTAAAGACCCAAAATTAGCCAATTAAACCCACCGGTGCCTCCCCCCCCCCCCCCCCCCCACTACTTTTTATTTATATTATCGACTAAAAGCAACTAATGCCATAATTTAAAAATTTTTTTATTTATTTTTTTATTTTTTTATATATATAAATTTAAGAAGAAAAAAAAAAAAAAAAAAAATTATAAAATTGCATACCTACTGGTCTATCGACAGTGCTTGTACATTTGTTATATGTGAACGGGGCAAAAATGAATGTTATTAGACCATTTCCTGTGCCGGGTGAATGTTTTCTTTATTGATCCAAAAATGGAAAAAACCACATTTGACCACTAGATGGTGCGAAGTATTATAGGAAAACCATGTAAGACTTAGTGCCATCTAGTGGCCAAATGCTGCATTTTCCTCTTTAGGAAAGGTACATTCGAGCAGCACAATAAATGGCCTAATAACATTCGCTTTTTGCCCTATTTGCACAGAATGAATGTGCATGCAATTTTGCAAATAATGGGCACAGCAGGTGTATACAGACCCGGGAACTCAGCAAAGGGGTGGTGGGGACCCCTCATAATGGGCACAGCGGGTGTACAGACCCGGGAACTCAGCACAGGGATGGTGAGAACCCCTCATAATGGGCACAGCGGGTGTACAGACCCGGGAACTCAGCACAGGGATGGTGGGAACCCCTCATAATGGGCACAGCAGGTACACAGATCTGGGAAATGAGGGACAAATATGGGACAAAATATTTGTTTCCCATGGAAGGCCAGTCCCTCCCGATGAGGAATCCACTGGGGCAGCCGGAACAGTCAAGTTGCATTCTTTGTACATTGTAGCGATAGTAAATCCTGCTCCTTCCTGGGAACGGCCGGAGATGCCATCTCTATTATCTGTGAGAGTTCCTGGCCTGAAGTCAACAGATGACCCAGCGGCAAAAACAATTCGGGAAAACACGCTGGCAGAGCGAAATGCGGAACAGATCATTGCGCCGAGATAACAATAACAATCAGGTCCATTATTATGGTGGTTAGTTCATGAAAGACGAGCAGATTTGTGCCAAAATTAGAAGCCACAAATACAACAAAAACAAATATGGAAACAAACAATGTATCAAACACAAATCCTGACACAGGAAACATTCAACAAAATTATAAAAAAAACAAATTCTGGAAAACAACTCCAGACATTTGTAGATGCAAATCACACCAACCATGGAAAATAATAATTCCTATTCCGGGGGAAGCAATGTCCTTTGTGTCACTTTAAAACTGAAGTTGGGGATTTTAACAATGTATCCGATTTTAAAGTGGACCTTTCAGTCAATTTACAGATCTCCATGAATAAACATGTCACAATATGCAACAATAGAATTTCTTAGAAAAGATCCACCTTCTATCATTAACCACTTAAGCCCCGGAAGGATTTACCCCCTTCCTGACCAGAGCACTTTGAGATACGGCACTGCGTCGCTTTAACTGACAATTGTGGACGTGCGACAATACACCAAAAGAAAATTGACGTCATTTTTTCCCACAAACAGAGCTTTCTTTTAGTGGCATTTGATCACCTCTGTGGTTTTTATTTTTTGCGCTATAAACCAAAAAAAAAATAAAATAAAAAAAATTTTTTTAAAAAAAGCGACAATTTTGAAAAAATAAAAAGCAATATTTTTTACTTTTTGCTATAATCAATATCCCCCAAAAATATCTAAAAAATTTTTTCTCAGTTTGGGCTGATACGTATTCTTCTACATATTTTTGGTAAAAAAAATAAAATTGCAATAAGCAATAATTGATTGGTTTGCGCAAAAGTTATAGTGTTTACAAAATAGGGGATAGATTTATAGCATTTTTTTTTTTTTTATTATTAGTAATGGCGGTGATCTGCAATTTATCGTGACTGCGACATTGCGGCGGACACATCGGACACTTGACATCTCCCCATTCTGCCACTCTGTGACACGATCGCGGGACACCGGTGGACATAGAGTCCATGGGACCTGCGGGTACGATCACGCAGTACGCGGCCGGGGGCGCGCACCCACCAGCCTGCAAATGAAAGGGGATGTACCTGTACGCCCGTTTTCCCACCGCTGCCATTGTGGCAACGTATATCGGTGTGCGGCGGTCGGCAAGTGGGATGGATACAGGGATGGTGGGAACCCCCTCATAATGGGCACAACGGGTGTACAGACCCAGGAAACTCGGAGATGGTAGAAACCCCACCATTGTTTTTTTTTTTTTCTCTCCTTGAGCGGCAGGAAAAAAATTATGAGGAGAGTTAATGCTCCATCATCCATTAAAGTATCAGTTTTTGGCGGACTGACACTTAAAAAAAAAAAAAAAAAAAAAAAAAAAAATTTAAAAATAAAAGGTTATTCCATCAACAAACTTGTGACAGGTCCTCTTCAAAGGAGTAAATAAAGGGAAATGTTTTGGACTTCCTCCTCAGAATTAGGCACAGAATGTCCTGACCGGACAGCAGAGAGGGGGGTTGCCATAGTAAAGGGAGAAGACGGACAATAGACCCAAATTAATGGTGGGGCCAAGTTGCTGAGGAAACTCTTTTGGAGCAGAAAAAAAATCAACAACTGAAGAACAAAGAGCGTTGACTGCGGCGCTCTGAACAGGGAACAGCGATGAGGGGGGGGGGGGGGGAGGGGTCTGAACAAGGCCAGGATTACCAAACATTGCAGAATTAGGAAACTGGACACGACAAAAGAGCTGACGGGGCAAAATGGCCGACATCCAGATTATTTAACAGCCTTTCAGACAATGCAGCCCACTGTGTGCCAAGCTATGGGGCAGAGACCTCGGAAATGTCCTGAAGGTACCCCCAGACCAATGTCAGCTTCATATCCAACCCATTGTCCATTAGAAAACATCTCTCCAGTTTTCTGATCAAATGCTAAATTGACTGATCTTCACCAATGAGTGCCGGACAAAATTCCCAATCGCTATCAGGCCGAATGATTGGCCGTCTGATTCTGAAATAATTTTCTTTTTTCATTACTTTCCAATAAAAGTTTTTACTTGAAAAAAGGCAAGTGGATGGATGCTGGAAAAGCAGCCCCTTGCAGGGCTGGGATAAGGGGTGGGCAGCAGGGGAAGCTGCCCTGGGCAAAGGGACAGAATGGACACAGGGCTGTAAACTCCCACTGATCCCAACGATGGGACACGATCCCTCCCACTGGCACCAGTGATAAAAAGGGAACTACTCCTCCCACTGGCATCAGCGATAAAGGGAACTACTCCTCCCACTGGCACCAGCGATAAAGGGAACTACTCCTCCCACTGGCACCAGCGATAAAGGGAACTACTCCTCCCACTGGCACCAGCGATAAGGGGAACTACTTCTCCCACTGGCACCAGCAATAAAAAGGGAACTACTCCTCCCACTGGCACCAGCTATAAACAGAACTACTCCTCCCACTGGCACCAGTGATAAAAAAGGGAACTACTCCTCCCACTGGCACCAGCGATAAGGGAACTACTCCTCCCACCGACACCATTGATAGGGGCACCATTTCTCCTCCTAATACTAATGATTGGGCATTGTTTGCACCCTCTGATGCCAGCACTTTTTTTTCCTCCCAGTGGCCACAGTCTGGCCCCCCTAAAGTTTGAAGGACAGCAAACTGACCCTTTGTTTAGAAAGTTTGGAGACCCCTGGTCTACCTGATCCTAGGTTAATGATGGTAATTGGTATTGGCAAACATCCGATTTGGCAATATAAGCCAGTTCTTCCAAGGTTAATTGGTTGGCTAGAATTATTTCGGCTAAGGACTATTGCTTTCCGCTGAAGAAAGGTCTTCCCCATCGCATAAATATGGACGCTCACCCAAAATAGTCTTCTCATTTTGGATGGAGTTGTCCGATTTGTAGACTTTTCTAAAAAAGTATGTCATTATATGAAGAGTGGCGATTGGTTGTGTTTAACCAATTATACATTCAGTATTAAAATGTTGAATACAACAGGGGATGGAGGGGGTTGTGTCCTCGGCTTACAATTTTTGCACCAAAAAGGCGTCACTCGTTGTGATCTTGGAAAGTTCGGAAAGCTGGTTTTGGTGTCTGCGATAGAGAAGGTAGAAGATTTCATGGAGGCCATCGGTGACCTTCACCTGCTGAACGAGCACAGAGGTTAAGCCCTCCAACAATGGAATCCTCCTGAACAAACACATCTTTATTGCAACATTTGTTACCATTCACCCAAGTCTGGCACTGAGTCCCCCCCCCCCCCACCGGGAAAGGAAATTATCTCCCGAATTAGGAGGTGTTGGGCAACACCAACTGAAATTACAAAAGCTAAATGGTGGGCGGGAAGAAAAATCATGAATAAAAAAAAAAAATAAAAAAATAAAAAAAAAAATAAAAAAAAAAAAAAATCACAGGCTAGACTATAGAAAAACACAAGTTTGTTACAATTACTGGATTATCGGATTTTTGGGTTGCAGAGCACTGACACGGACAATCTGTAAAGGTTGAAGAAGACTTCATATTGTTACATAATTTCCAACTGTCCTCATTCTCGAACCAATTCAACAGTTCAATGCACTGGTTGGTATCATCTGAGGGGGGAGGGACGGGTGTCCCGGGCGCTGGTATCATGTAAGGGATTAGGGACGGGTGTCCCGGGCGCTGGTATCATGTGAGGGAGGAGGGACGGGTGCCCTGGGCGCTGGTATCATGTGAGGGAGGAGGCACGGGTGCCCCGGGCGCTGGTACCATGTGAGGGAGGAGGGACGGGTGCCCGGGCGCTGGTACCATGTGAGGGAGGAGGGACGGGTGCTGGTATCATCTGAGGGAGGAGGGACGAGGGAGGAAGGACGGGTGTCCCGGGCGCTGGCATCATCTGAGGGAGGAGGGGACGGGTGCCCCGGGCACTGGTACCATGCGAGGGAGGAGGGACGGGTGCCCCGGGCGCTGGTACCATGTGAGGGAGGAGGGACGGGTGCCCCGGGCGCTGGTATCATGTGAGGGAGGAGGGACGGGTGCCCGGGCGCTGGTACCATGTGAGGGAGGAGGGACGGGTGCTGGTATCATCTGAGGGAGGAGGGACGAGGGAGGAAGGACGGGTGTCCCGGGCGCTGGCATCATCTGAGGGAGGAGGGGACGGGTGCCCCGGGCACTGGTACCATGCGAGGGAGGAGGGACGGGTGCCCCGGGCGCTGGTACCATGTGAGGGAGGAGGGACGGGTGCCCCGGGCGCTGGTATCATGTGAGGGAGGAGGGACGGGTGCCCCGGGTGCTGGTATCATGTGAGGGAGGAGGGACGGGTGCCCCGCGCGCTGGTATCATGTGAGGGAGGAGGGACGGGTGCCCCGTGCGCTGGTATCATGTGAGGGAGGAGGGACGGGTTCCCCGGGCGCTGGTATCATGTGAGGGAGGAGGGACGGTTCCCCCGGGCGCTGGTATCATGTGAGGGAGGAGGGACGGTTCCCCCGGGCGCTGGTATCATGTGAGGGAGGAGGGACGGTTCCCCCGGGCGCTGGTATCATGTGAGGGAGGAGGGACGGTTCCCCCGGGCGCTGGTATCAGAGGGAGGAGGGACGGTTCCCCCGGGCGCTGGTATCAGAGGGAGGAGGGACGGTTCCCCCGGGCGCTGGTATCAGAGGGAGGAGGGACGGTTCCCCCGGGCGCTGGTATCAGAGGGAGGAGGGACGGTTCCCCCGGGCGCTGGTATCAGAGGGAGGAGGGACGGTTCCCCCGGGCGCTGGTATCAGAGGGAGGAGGGACGGTTCCCCCGGGCGCTGGCATCATCTGAGGGAGGAGGGATGGGTGCCCCGGGCGCTGGTACCATCTGAGGGAGGAGGGACGGTTCCCCCGGGCGCTGGCATCATCTGAGGGAGGAGGGACGGTTCCCCCGGGCGCTGGCATCATCTGAGGGAGGAGGGACGGTTCCCCCGGGCGCTGGCATCATCTGAGGGAGGAGGGACGGTTCCCCCGGGCGCTGGCATCATCTGAGGGAGGAGGGACGGTTCCCCCGGGCGCTGGCATCATCTGAGGGAGGAGGGACGGTTCCCCCGGGCGCTGGCATCATCTGAGGGAGGAGGGACGGTTCCCCCAGGCGCTGGCATCATCTGAGGGAGGAGGGACGGTTCCCCCGGGCGCTGGCATCATCTGAGGGAGGAGGGACGGTTCCCCCGGGCGCTGGCATCATCTGAGGGAGGAGGGACGGTTCCCCCGGGCGCTGGCATCATCTGAGGGAGGAGGGACGGTTCCCCCGGGCGCTGGCATCATCTGAGGGAGGAGGGACGGGTGCCCCGGGCGCTGGCATCATCTGAGGGAGGAGGGACGGGTGCCCCGGGCGCTGGCATCATCTGAGGGAGGAGGGACGGGTGCCCCGGGCGCTGGTATCATCTGAGGGAGGAGGGACGGGTGCCCCGGGCGCTGGTATCATCTGAGGGGAGGAGGGACGGGTGCCCCGGGTGCTGGTATCATCTGAGGGAGGAGGGACGGGTGCCCCGGGCGCTGGTATCATCTGAGGGAGGAGGGACGGGTGCCTCGGGCGCTGGTATCATGTGAGGGAGGAGGGACGGGTGCCCCGGGCGCTGGTATCATGTGAGGGAGGAGGGACAGGTGCCCTGGGCGCTGG
Source organism: Lithobates septentrionalis (assembly GCA_037952835.1). NCBI lineage: Eukaryota > Metazoa > Chordata > Amphibia > Anura > Ranidae > Lithobates > Lithobates septentrionalis. The sequence continues at coordinate 24,211 of JBBDGP010005052.1, read as the reverse complement.
TACCATGCGAGGGAGGAGGGACGGGTGTCCCGGGCGCTGGCATCATGTGAGGGAGGAGGGACAGGTGCCCTGGGCGCTGGTACCATGTGAGGGAGGAGGGATGGGTGTCCCGGGCGCTGGCATCATGTGAGGGAGGAGGGACGGGTGCCCCGGGCGCTGGTATCATGTGAGGGAGGAGGGACGGGTGCCCAGGGCGCTGGTATCATTACCACTCTGTGAGAGGTAATGACCCATTATTGAACATTCTGCACTGACCATGGAAAACATCTAATGACGGGTTCTCTTTAAGAAGGACGCTTCCCTCATACCATGTGAGGGTGAGGAATGATACAATGTAGCGGGTGACTCGGCACAGGAATTGCCGGTGTTGGGTAATGTTACATTGTTGGCACAGAACAGAGACTCACCCATTGTGATGGGATTTGCAGCATTTCTCTCGGGGAATATGGAGCTTTAAAATAGCAAAATCGAGGAAACGAGATCCAAAAGGAGGCGAGACGGACTCAAAAACCTGGAGAATGAAGAATCTGGTGCAGCTCTGCGTAGGGACCAATCAGCTTCCACGTTTTATTGTCCAAGCTTAATTGAACAATCTGAAGTTAGAAGCCGATTGGCTCCCATGCAGAGCTGTAGACCTGTGCGATTCGTTTCGTTCCGAATCGAAAATCAGATGAATTTTTTGCCATCATTCGGATGTATCCGAATCACAATGTAAACGAATCCTCCGCAATAACTAAATTCATCCCCAACAACAAGACTCAAAGTCGATTCGAATTTGGAAAGAAATATGAAAAATGTAAACATATTGCAATTCTCAGATGTGAAAAATTTGGCAGCCACATTCGAACCGGAAAAAAAAATAGATAAAAAAAAAAAAAAAAAAAAAAAAAAAAAAAAGTAAAAAATTTTTTTTGTAATTTTCTGAATTCGGTCTAATTGAATTGAATTCTAAAACAAATGTAATGAACTAAACAAAAATTAATTAAGTCACTGATCACCGACATTGCTAGTAAAAATAAACATATTCCACAAAATATATCCCATAGTTTGTAGATGCAATAAACTTTTGCATCTACAAACTATCAACATACAAAACAATCAATATACACTTATTAGATTTTTTTTTTCTACCCAGAACATTTAGCAAATTTATGAAGAAATTAGTTTTAAATTTTTTATTGGGTGTGTCAGATTTGTCCTCTGCAATATGGCAGTCCCACTTATGCCGCGTACACACGAGCGGACATTACGACGGACTTTGTGAATGAACGGACTTGCCTACACACAATCCACCAAAGTCCGTCGAATTCGTACGCGATGACGTACGACCGGACTAAAACAAGGAAGTTCATAGCCAGTAGCCAATAGCTGCCCTAGCGTGGCTTTTTGTCCGTCGAACTAACATACAGACGGCGGACTTTTCGACCGGACTCGATTTCAACGGATAAATTTTAAACAAGTTTCAAATCTAATTCCGTCCAACTTTTGAGAAAACAAAGTCCGCTGGAGCCCACACACATCGAATTGTCCGATGAAATCCAGTCCGCCGGGCAAAGTCCGCCGTAATGTCCGCTCGTGTGTACGCGGCATAAGTCGCTGATCGCCACCATTACCAGTAAAAAATAACAAAAAAAAAAAAAAATAGAAAATATCCCATACTTTGTGGATGATGGAACATTTGCACAAACCAATCAATATACGCTTATTGGGATTTTTTTTTTTTTATGTAGCAGAATACATATTGGCCTAAATTGATGAAGAAATTAGATTTTTTTTAATTGGATATGTTTTATAGCAGAAAGTAAAAAAATGGTTCTTTTTTTGTTCCAAATTGTCAGATTTTTTTGTTTATAGCACAAAAAAAAAAAAAAAAAAAAAAAAAAAAAAAGTAAAGCCGATCAAATGCCAAAAGAAAGTTCTATTTGTGGGGAAAGTAAAAAAAAAAAAAAAATAAAAAAATAAAAAAATAAAAAAAAATAAGATTTTATTTGGGTACTGCGCAGTTGTCCGTTAAAGTAACGCAGTTCCGTATCGCAAAAAATGGGCTGGTCATTAGAGGGGTAAAACCTTCCGGAGGGCAAGTGGTTAACAAATCGAATACAAAAGGTTTTCATTCTGCACATGCCTACAGAGCTGCACCAGATTCCGAGTGATCCGGTTTTAGTAAGGCGCCATTCACACTTGTAGGACTCCAAAGTTAGGCCGACTTTGGATGGGTGCAACTTTGATTTTGACCAGTAATAATAGATAACCGTTGCACAACTGTTGCATTGGAGAACATGCAGGTACGACTTTCATGCAACTTTTGAGGGTTAAACATGGAAGTCTATGGCCCTCAAGTTGCATTAAAATCAGACCAAAAGTAGTGCATAAGCTACTTTAAAGTCGCTGAAACTTTAAGTTGCACATATATGAACGGTCATCATCGGAAAACGACTTGTCATGCAACTTTGATGTCCAAACTTGCACAAGTGTGAATGGAGCTCATCTCCCCCTAAAGTCAACCAGGCACACTGTAGAGGGGAGACAAGACCAGCAAGCAGCCAGTCAGGCTTTTGAAGTGTCCACTAAGCCCTGCGGGATAAAGGTCAGTTGTTCTGTACATCACACCCGATTGTATCACTTACTGAGCCTGCAGCTTCTTTATCTTTAATCCTTGCCCAGGTTCCAGTATAGGCCGGTCACATGACCTCTGCCCCAGGTGTCCTGGTTCAGGGCGGCTCCTTTCTCTTCCAGCGTCCTATGAAGTCACCCTTGTATGTAGGGACTAGAGTTGTGTCTCCCTGCACTGTGTACATCAATAGAAACACACAGCCTTCATAGGATGGCAAGGCACTCTTACTCCCCTCCTCCTCTCCACGCCTTTCTCCAAACGAATAGACTGGCTCCAGACTGCACTATCCACTGCTAATGTGCCACGGCAAAGAAATCTTTGCACTGAATATTCAGGGTGGCCCAAAGAGGTGTGACCAAATCAGTGTCTCCGAGTTGACCTGCATAGTATAGACCCCGGCAGTGTGGAATAGGATACAGCACAGTATCTGGAGGTAGATTGCAAGGGCCAGGACTCAACATTAAACGTTGGGGCACCTGTTCAGAGGTCAGTAGTAAAGAAGCCACTTACTACGGAACGCTGCACCCCTAACTACCGAACCATGAAGCCTGCATCCCCATCTACCGACCCATGAAGCATGCACCCCCATCTACCGACCCATGAGGCCTGCACCCCCATCTACCGACCCATGAGGCCTGCACCCCCATCTACCGACCCATGAGGCCTGCACCCCCATCTACCGACCCATGAGGCCTGCACCCCCATCTACCGACCCATGAGGCCTGCACCCCCATCTACCGACCCATGAGGCCTGCACCCCCATCTACCGACCCATGAGGCCTGCACCCCCATCTACCGACCCATGAGGCCTGCACCCCCATCTACCGACCCATGAGGCCTGCACCCCCATCTACCGACCCATGAGGCCTGCACCCCCATCTACCGACCCATGAAGCCTGCACCCCCATCTACCGACCCATGAAGCCTGCACCCCCATCTACCGACCCATGAAGCCTGCACCCCCATCTACCGACCCATGAAGCCTGCACCCCCATCTACCGACCCATGAAGCCTGCACCCCCATCTACCGACCCATGAAGCCTGCACCCCCATCTACCGACCCATGAAGCCTGCACCCCCATCTACCGACCCATGAAGCCTGCACCCCCATCTACCGACCCATGAAGCCTGCACCCCCATCTACCGACCCATGAAGCCTGCACCCCCATCTACCGACCCATGAAGCCTGCTCCCCTAACTACCGACCCCGAACCCCTAACTACCGACCCATGAAGCCTGCGCCCCTAACTACTGACCCCCAAACACTGCACCCCTATCTAATGACCACCTAACTACCGACTCATGAAGCTGGCACCCCTTACTACCGACCCATGAAGCCTGCGCCCCTACCGACCCCCAAACCCTGCACCCCTATCTACTAACCCCAAACTACTGACTCATGAAGCCGGCACCCCTTACTACGACCCATGAAGCCTGCGCCCCCAACTACCGACCTCCGAATCCTGCACCCCCATCTACCGACCCATGAAGCCTGCTCCCCCATTTACCAACCCATGAAGCCTGCTCCCCATCTACCAACCCATGAAGCCTGCACCCCCATCTACCGACCCATGAAGCCTGCACCCCCATCTACCGACCCATGAAGCCTGCACCCCCATCTACCGACCCATGAAGCCTGCACCCCCATCTACCGACCCATGAAGCCGGCACCCCCATCTACCGACCCATGAAGCCGGCACCCCTTACTACTGACCCCCGAACCCCTAACTACCGACCCATGAAGCCTGCGCCCCTAACTACTGACCCCCAAACCCTGAACCCCTATCTAATGACCACCCAACTACCGACTCATGAAGCTGGCACCCCTTACTACCGACCCATGAAGCCTGCACCCCTATCTACTAACCCCCATCTACCGACCCATGAAGCCCGCTCCCCCATCTACCGACCCATGAAGCCCGCTCCCCCATCTACCGACCCATGAAGCCCGCTCCCCCATCTACCGACCCCCGAACCCCTAACTACCGACCCATGAACCCTGCACCCCTAGCTACTGACCACCTAACTACCGACTCATGAAGCTGGCACCCCTTACTACCGACCCATGAAGCCTGCGCCCCTACCGACCCCCAAACCCTGCACCCCTATCTACTAACCCCAAACTACTGACTCATGAAGCCGACACGCCTTACTACCGACCCATGAAGCCTGTGCCCCTAACTACCGACCACCAAATCCTGCACCCCTATCTACTGACCCCCTAACTACTGACTCATGAAGCCGGCACCCCTTACTACCGACCCATGAAGCCTGCGCCCCCAACTACCAACCCATGAAGCCTGCGCCCCCAACTACCGACCTCCGAACCCTGCACCCCTTACTACTGACCCATGAAGCCTGCGCCCCCAACTATCGACCCGCGAACCCTGCGCCCCTATCTACTGACCCCCTAACTACCGACTCATGAAGCCGGCACCCCTACTACCGACCCATAAAGCCTGCGCCCCCAACTACCGACCCCAAAGCCTGCGCCCCCAACTACCGACCCCAAAGCCTGCGCCCCCAACTACCGACCCCAAAGCCTGCGCCCCCAACTACCGACCCCAAAGCCTGCACCCCCAACTACCGACCCCAAAGCCTGCACCCCCAACTACCGACCCCAAAGCCTGCACCCCTAACTACCGACTCATGAAGCTGGCACCCCTTACTACCGCCCCCGAACCCTGCACCCCTTACTACCGACCCATGAACCCTGCACCCCCAACTACCGACCCCAAAGCCTGTGCCCCCAACTACCGACCCCAAAGCCTGTGCCCCCAACTACCGACCCCCGAACCCTGCACCCCTTAGTACCGACCCATGAACCCTGTACCCCTAACTACCGACCCCAAAGCCTGTGCCTCCAACTACCGACCTCCGAACCCTGCGCCCCCCATTTACAGACCTATAAACCATGCGCCCCCATCTACAGACCAATGAAGCCTGCACCCCTTTCTACCAACCCATGAACCCCATGTCACTTACTACTGACCCATGTACACTGCACCCCTTAATAGTGACCAATGAACTCTGTGCCCCTTACTACTAACCTATGATTTCTTCATCACTTACTACTGACCTTTGAACTAAAAAGATCTATCCAATATAATGCGCCGCTACTGCATGCAATGCACACAGTTGCAGCGCATTTGTCAGCTAAAACTGGGTCAAAACAAGTGGTGAAGAGGTGTCATATCACCTCCTCGCCGCCTGTCCATTACCTTTGAAAAGTGATCCAAGCGCAGATCGCTTTTCAGATGAGCGGCAGATTTGGACGCACATCTAAAAATCTACCCTTAAAAATCCCTCCCCTGCACAGCTTACCTCTGTTCTCCTTCTGGACGGATCATGTTTTTGTTTTGCAGCTTTTGGCTCGCCTACCCATCTCCAGTGGTCCGCTGGGCGGGGCTAACATCTGTCAGCCAATCGCAGCCCTGCTAAAGGAGTACCGCGCCCTCCCCCATCTGCACAAACACTGATAACAGCTACTGCTGAGACAAAGAATGTTTTTTCCCCCCACACTTTATGACCACACATAGGGGGGACAGACCACTGCTGCAAGTGCTGGGATAAGAATTTTAACAAACTGAGGGGAGGTTTATTTTGTGTGTTAATCTAAAAAAATAAATAAATAAATAAATGTAAAATAAAAAACTGAAAAAAGGGGTTAATTCTACTTTAACCACTTGTCTGCTGAGGCCCTTTTAAAATATTTTTTTTGCACACATTAAAAACCAGCACTTTTTGCTTCAAAATTCCTTAGAACCCTAAAACATTTTCTAAAAGCAGAGGCCCAGGAGAATAAAATGTTAAAATTGCTGTGGTTACCTTTTTTTTTTTTTTTTTTTTCTGCACGTCGCACGATAGCAGTTTTATCGAATGCAAAAACTTTTTCCCCAATTAACGTCATTACAAATGGGACAAAGCAATAGCTTCAGACAGGTGACAAGGTACTCTTTACGCAGTACTGGGACAAGTTCCTCTAGTGGTCAGGGCAAGGATGTAGAACTGTACTCCCCCCTCACTGTTAATGCATGCCATAGAGTGGGTTTACTGCCCTGTGTCCATTCTCTGCCCACCCCCTTGCTCCGCTGTTCCCAGGGCAGCTTCCCCTCCTGCCCACTTCTTGTCCCAGCCCTGTCTATGTAGATGCATGCCTTAGAATGGGTTTTTTGCCCTGTATCCATTCTCTGCCCACCTTGTTCCACCGTGTCCAATGCAACTTTCCCTCGTGCCCACCCCATTGTCCTATGTAGATGCACGCCGTAGAATGGGTTTATTGCCCTGTATCCATTCTCTGCCCCCCTTGTTCAGCCGTGTCCAATGCAGCTTCCCCTCGTGCCTACCCCTTGTCCTGTCTATGTAGATGCATGCCGTAGAATGGATTTATTGCCCTGTGTCCATTCTCTGTGCACAGGTCAGCTTGCCCTTCTGCCCACCCCTTGCCCCAGCCCTGTCTTTATGTAGATGCATGATTTATTGCCCTGTATCCATTCTCTGCCCCCTTACTCCGTTGTGTCCAATGCAGCTTCCCCTCGTGCCTACCCCTTGTCCTGGTCCTGTCTATGTAGATGCATGCCGTAGAATGTGTTTAATGCCCTGTGTCCATTCTCTGTCCCCTTGCTCCGCTGTGCCCAGGGAAGCTTCCCCTCCTGCCCACTTCTTGTCCCGGCCCTGTCTTTATGTAGATGCATGCCTTAGAATGGGTTTATTGCCCTGTATCCATCCTCTGCCCCCCCTTGTTCCACCGTGTCCAATGCAGCTTCCCCTCGTGCCCACCCCTTGTCCTATGTAGATGCATGCCGTAGAATAGGTTTATTGCCCTGTATCCATTCTCTGCCCCCCTTGTTCCGCCGTGTCCAATGCAGCGTCCCCTCGTGCCTACCCCTTGTCCTCTCTATGTAGATGCATGTCGTAGAATGGATTTATTGCCCTGTGTCCATTCTCTGTGCACAGGTCAGCTTGCCCTTCTGCCCACACCCTGCCCCAGCCCTGTCTTTATGTAGATGCATGCCTTAGAATGGGTTTATTGCCCTGTATCCATTCGCTGCCCCCTTACTCTGTTGTGTCCAATGCAGCTTCCCCTCGTGCCTACCCCTTGTCCTGGTCCTGTCTATGTAGATGCATGCCGTAGAATGTGTTTAATGCCCTGTGTCCATTCTCTGTCCCCTTGCTCCACTGTGCCCAGGGAAGCTTCCCCCCAGGGCAGCTTCCCCTCCTGCCCAATTCTTGTCCCGGCCCTGTCTTTATGTAGATGCACGCCTTAGAATGGGTTTATCGCCCTGTATCCATTCTTTGCCCTCCTTGTTCCGCTATGTCCAATGCAGCTTCCCCTCGTGCCTACCCCTTGTCCTGTCTATGTAGATGCATGCCGTAGAATGGGTTTAATGCCCTGTGTCCATTCTCTGTCCACTTGTATCGCTGTGCCCAGGGCAGCTTGCCCTTCTGCTAGGGATGCCACCTGTCCGGGATTCACCTGGACAGTCTGGGTTTTGAATCATGTCTCCGAGTTTCAGTCCACCTGAAACCCAGACAAAATTATTCAGACAGAAAACGTGGCTCAGAACAGGGCTTGACAGGAGTGTGTGTGTGTGTGTGTGTGTGTGTGTGTGTGTGTGTGTGTGTGTGTGTGTCACTATGTGCGCTGCATTACTATTCTCTTTGGAGTGCCCAAAGGTGTCCCAGGTCTGTTACAATCCTATAGTGTATATACTAAAACAAAAAAGTTACTGTGCGCCGCTAAAGTGTTCGGGTTTGGCTTGAATAAAAAGTGGCAACCCTACCTTCTGCCCACCACTTGTCCCAGGAATGTCTTTATGTAGATGCATGCCTTAGAATGTGTTTATTGCCCTGTATTCAATCTCTGCCCCCCTTGCTCCGCTATGCCCAATGCAGCTTCCCCTCGTGCCTACCCCTTGTCCTGTCTATGTAGATGCATGCTGTAGAATGGGTTTAATGCCCTGTGTCCATTCTGTCCCCTTGCTTCGCTGTGCCCAGGGCAGCTTGCCCTTCTGCCCACCCCTGGTCCCAGACCTGTTTTTACACAGACATCAGGGATCTAGACCCCCCCCCCCCCCCCCCAGTTTCCCCCGCCCTCCAAAAAGCAGCTAACCAAGCAGCCAGGAAACGACGGCTCCAAACTCGGAAGTGACCAAGCCCTTTATTGCTTCTGGGATCATTCATTGCAGAGGAAACGGGGGAACTGATGTTCCTCCATCTCCTCTGTGGGCAGCCATCCTGATGGCATACTGCAGCCGAGATCCTGGTATTAACCACTTCCATTCAGGGCATTTATATACGTACATCCGATGGGAAGTGGTTAAGGAGTTTTTAACTTGTTGCTGCCCACATACGCAGCAAGGTGGGCTGGCCTTAATGCCCATACGCGTCCACGGGCGGCAGAGGGGGCGCCCTTACAGCACAGTGACCAAGCTGTCAAAGGCAGCTCCTGGTCTCTAGTAATCATCAGGAGCCGGGGGGGGGGGGGCCAGCTGGAAAGCCAATCACAGCGGTCCCTTGACTGAGCAGACCATCTTTCCCATTGAGCATAAGTCCTCATGCACACGGACGTTTTTACAGCTGCTTTTTTGAGCTTTTTTTGCAGCTTAAAAAGGCCTGTCTATGTTAGTCTATGGCTTCATGCCCACCTAGGCGTTTTTGAGCTGCAAGTGGCATAGGCGTTTTTAAGCTGTAAAAAAAACCCAGGACCAGTGGGTTCTGAAAGACGTTTTTCAGCTGTAAAAACGCTCAAAAAACGTCATTCACCAACGTTTAGCGTTTTTGATCCATTGGGGGAAAAAAAAAAAAAAAAAAAAAAAAAAACGCTCAAAAACGCTAACGCGGAAAAACGCTCAAAAACGCTCAAAAATGCTATTGCAAAAACGCTGAAAAAAGTTTAAAAAAAAATCACTGCAAAGATACTGGCGTTTTCATAACGTTTTTTTAACAGCCTGTGTGCATGAGGGCTAAGAGCTCAGTTAAAGGGACGGCGACATGTTCCCCGGTGATACACAGAACTCACTATCGAATAATTATAATTTCTTCGGAAACTTCTTACAAAAAGGGTAAAAAAAAAAACAAAACAAAAAACCCACACCCGACAAATATTTAATAAAAATGGAAAAAAAAAAAAAAAAAAAAAAAAAGGAAATAACAGTTACTTTAGCCAAATTTGAAATGAAAATTCCAATACCTATAATTTGATATTATCATCATAATTATTATTATTATTATTATTATTACTATAATATTTTAAATTAGAAATAGAAAATCTGAAAAATTAGATTATTCAAATTCAATTAAATTTGTTAAACTCGTAGGTTGAATCGTTTTTCATTCTGTCTGAAAATTTGTTTTCGTATGCTTTCGTCAAGAGTCTTTCGTTCATTCGGATGCTTCCGAATGAACGAATATGCTGAATTTTGTCCGAAAACAAATTCATAACGAATTGCACATGTCTACTGATAAGGAAGGTGTTCTGGCTAATCCAGCGAGGAACTAGAAAAATAGGATTTTTAACTTACCGTAAAATCCACTTCTCTTGAGTTCATTGACAGACACAGCGCTTCCTTATTCAGAACCATAGGGTTAGATCACCCCCTACAGGAGGAGGACACTAGGCAGAAAAAAAAGGACTTGGGCAGTCCTAGGTGATGTACACCCCCCCCCCCCCCCCTCCCACACCTTCTACAGGCCTTCAGTTTTGTCCCAGGCAGTGTCAGAAGCATTAAAAAAAACCTCCATAGGAGGGCGGGTACTGTGTCAGTCAATGAACTCAGAGAAAAAAAAAAAAAAAAAAAAACTATTTTCCCATTTGTTCATTGACAGACACAGCACTTCTTTATTCAGAACCATAGAGATGTCCCAAAGCAGTGCCAAACATGAGGGGTGGGGCAGCCAAAAAAACCCTTTAAAAAACTAAAAAACCCCACACAGCCTGGAGCTCATCGAGAACTGGAGCCCAACCTGAACAGCAAGAAAACCCCTTTCGTGAGGGAAAAACCCTATAGACCGCAGCCTGCAGAACCTTGCGGCCAAAAGAGGCATTCCGCAGATGCCAGCACATCCACTTTGTAAACTTTTGTGAAAAAGTGCGCCGATGACCAGGTGGCCACCTTGCACACTTGCGTCACTGACGCCTGATGACGGAAGGCCCAGGAGGCACTCAGCGCCCAAGTAGAGTGTGCCTGCACCGGGAAGGGAGGAACCCGACCCCTGACAGAATAGGCCTCGAGTCACTGTCTGTCTGATCCATCTAGAAATGGTCACGGTGGAAGCAGACAGCCCCATCTTCGGCAGGTCCACAATCACTAACAGGGAGTCTGACCTCCGAAAGGACTCAGTGGCCGCCAAATACACCCCCGATCGCCTGAACCACATCCAAGGTGTGTAAGGCAAATTCCCTCGGATGTTGCAGCCTGGGACACAAGCAAGGCAACACAATGTCTTCATTTAAAATGGAAATCAGAAACAACTTTTGGAAGGAACGAAGGACAAGGACGAAGAATCACCAGGTAGGACGTGCGACAGGATAGCGCTGCCAATTCCAACACCCTGCGAGCAGAGGGGATGCCCACCTTCTGTGACAGAGTGAGCAGAGGAATTTTCTCAAATATTTTCAAACGGAGGCTTCTGTAGAGCCGAAAGCACCAGATTCAAAGTCCCACGGTGGCAAGGGAGGTTGCATCGGTGGAACCACATGTCGCACTCCCTGAATGAAGGTGCGCACCAGGGAATGGGAAGCCAGGGGGCGTTGAAAGGATAGTACTCAAGGCCAAATTCTGCACAACGCCCCTCTGAAGAAAAGTTTAAATCCAACCCACCGAAAAGGAACGTGGGTGAAACCCCACTGACTCACACCATGAAATGTACGCTTTCCACGTCCAATGATATACCTTCCTGGAAGTAGACTTCCTAGCTTTGAGTAGTGTCTCAATCACCGGACACAGGTAAGCCTCTATCCTTCAACACCTGGCTTTCAGCAGCCATGCCATTAAAGCCAGCGACGGTAAAGCAGGGTGGAAGATCGGCCCTTGGGATAGCAGATCCTCCCTGAGAGGCAGCCGCCAGGGGGCGTCTGTGACCAGACGCACCAGGACCGACGAGGCCAGTCCGTGACCACTAGAATGACCAGAATTCCTTTGGGCTCGATCCTGCGTAACAGCCGAGGCAGAAGCTTGATAAGAGGAAAGGCTTAGATCAGACGATACTGGGCCCACGGAGCCACCAGAGCATCTGAGGCGTCCGCCAGAGAGAGTGTCCCGAGACCTGGCCACAAACCTCTGCACCTTCCCGTTGACCCGAGATGCCATTAGATCTACCTCTGGAGAGCCCCAACGCAGACATATCAGGTGAAATATCTCCTGATGAAGGGACCACTCCCCTTGGTCCAACACTTGTTGACTGAGGTAATCCGCCTGCCAGTTATTCACCCCTGGAATGTGGACGGCGGACATGGCCAGGACGAAACGCTCTGCCCACCGGAGAATGCCGGCTACTTCCAGGCCCGCTAACACACTCCTTGTTCCTCCCTGGTGGTTGACGTAGGCCACCGCCGAGGCATTGTCTGACTGGATCCGTATCGGGAGCCCCTAAATGTATCCATCTAATGATCCAGACAGACTCTGATCGCCCGGAGTTCCAAGATGTTAATAGGTAGCCTGGATTCCTCCAGCGTCCAGCGACCCTGATCAGAGCTCAGGCCAGGACTCCTCCCCACCCGGACAGACTGGTATAAATGCATAACTCATTGTGAGGTCAGATTTTGCTACTGTAGAACAATTTGAGATAATTATCTGCCAATTGGTTTATAACCGCAATAAACCAATCAGAGGAGCCAACAATAAACCTCTGACCTGGAGCTAAACACCTCGCCAGAAATTAATAACCTCACAGAGGTACAAGTGATGTGGCACTCATTAGCGTTAATGAGACGCTGAATGTTGACTTTTGATACGCAATTAGCGCACCTGCCATCCGGACGTGTAGTGCGTTGTGTTACAAAACAGAAGAGTAATGAGGATTTTAGCATTAACACACCGCAAAGAATTATTTGGACCCTACAGAAACGTATCGTACGGGGAGGTGGAGAATATTATTGTGGTTGGAAGTTTGCAGCCCCGGTGGTGGAAATGTGCATTTTGTTTTGTTTTTTGTTCCCTTGGACAATATCTGGCGAGCCGAATCCAGCGGATTCTCTCTCGCTCTCTCGGATGCCGCCATGAGTTGGATGCCGCCCTGATCAGAGCTTACTGAGTGTTTACAAATCTTCCGGATTCAGATATCACGCTGACCTCAGTGTCCAACCATCTACAGGTGGCTCCTACACAAGACTGGAAACTTTATCCTGGCACCGAGCGCACAGCGACACGGGGGAGGGATGGGGGGGGGGCAAGTTTTAGAACTCAGCTATTTGCATTTCCAGGCACCATAGAGGTAACACAAACAACCCTCCCAACCTCACCACCTGCAAATCCCCGATGTTCCCAGCAAAGGAAAACATCTCATCCTTCCATCAGCAAAGGAAAACATCTCATCCTTCCATCGACTAACAGCGATTTGTTCGAGGATCAGATTTTTCTGATGACCAGTAGATAATTATAAAAGTAACATTGAGACTTCCACTCGTCTGTACTGTTGTAATACAGCATTAGGGCTCATTCACACTGTCACAGAGCACGCCGTGCGTTATCACCTGCGTCAATGTGCGTTGCGATAAGACAGCCCACTGAAAAATGTGCCCCCAACATAGAAGCACAAATACATTATCTTACATTTTCCACTAGATATTTTTCTAGGAGCTTCTGTTTTGAATTGAATAGACATTTTCTGCTAAATTATCCCAGCCCTGATGAAGGAGGATATTTGGCACCCCGAAACGTGTTTCATGCCATTTGTCCCCGTTTGGACTCTAGAGACAATCGTTCAGCGCCCTTTGTAATTTTCAGGTGGATTTCTCAATTTGGGTGACAACTTATTTCTCTAGGGGCCCCCCGATTTGTATTATGGGAGAACGAGAGAGAGAGCACGAGCGAGAGAGCGAGAGAGCGAGAGAGCGAGAGAGAGCGCGAGAGCGAGAGAGAGCGCGAGAGCGAGAGAGAGCGCGAGAGCGAGAGAGAGCGCGAGAGCGAGAGAGAGCGCGAGAGAGAGCGCGAGAGAGAGCGCGAGAGAGAGCGCGAGAGAGAGCGCGAGAGAGAGCACGAGAGAGAGCACGAGAGAGAGCACGAGAGAGAGCGAGAGAGAGAGCGAGAGAGAGAGCACGAGAGAGAGAGAGAGAGAGCACGAGAGCGAGCACGAGAGAGAGAAAGAGAGAGCACGAGAGCGAGCACGAGAGAGAGAGAGAGAGAGAGAGAGCGAGCACGAGAGAGAGAGAGAGAGAGAGAGAGCGAGCACGAGAGAGAGAGAGAGAGAGAGAGAGCGAGCACGAGAGAGAGAGAGAGAGAGAGCGAGCACGAGAGAGAGAGAGAGAGAGAGCGAGCACGAGAGAGAGAGAGAGAGAGAGAGAGCGAGCACGAGAGAGAGAGAGAGAGAGAGAGAGCGAGCACGAGAGAGAGAGAGAGAGAGAGAGCGAGCACGAGAGAGAGAGAGAGAGAGAGCGAGCACGAGAGAGAGAGAGAGAGAGGAGAGAGAGAGAGAGAGAGAGAGAGAGAGAGAGAGAGAGAGAGAGAGAGAGAGAGAGAGAGAGAGCGCGCAAGCACGAGAGAGAGAGAGAGAGCGAGAGGCACGAGAGAGAGAGAGAGAGAGAGAGAGAGAGAGAGAGAGAGCACGAGAGCACGAGAGCACGAGCACGAGAGAGAGAGCGAGCACGAGAGAGAGAGCGAGCAAAAAACATGAGAACGAGTAAACGAGAGATACATCCCCTTATGGGCCCAATGCAGTGACAACTCTGGCCCTCCCCCACCAAGGTGCAGTAAGGCATCCAGGCTGAGCCCTCGGGTCCCCTCTTCATCCAATAGGGCCCATCTCTCACCAGCTGGGACACCTTCAGTCAATATATTGCCTGTTAGACAGGTTTGGGGAGGAGGCTTATGGAACAGAACAAGTTCTTGACGTCATTTATTTGGCAGCTGGATAAAGCCCAGAGGTCCGCCCTCCTCAAAATATATACGTCTTTTCCTGACAGGTGTAAATAACCTGACAATTTACAGATCATAAATGGCTGAAAATCACTCTGGTCATATGACCGCCTCAACAAGTTCTACAAAAATCTGCCAATGTATGGACCGCACAGTCACACCAGGCACCCAGTAATCCCATGAGAATGTACGTATTGCACTCTGAGGAGAACATACAAGGGCTGCTGTTGATGGGCTCCTTCTTAAAATGCTACATGCTTGGCTTTCTGTAGCCTCAAAACTGACCCGCACAGCTAGTGAAGTCAAAACTCCTGATCTGCATTCTTGTTCTGGATCACAAACCAGGCCCGTTAGGATTTTCAGAAGGGCAGCTCAGCAAAGGCGACAACACATTTTGGTACAGACCAGAGCGGAGATAGCGATCAAACCCTCAGAATACAAAGCCCATATAAAATAAAAAGTACACAGTGTACAATAAACACAGCACTCCGCCATTGCACAATACACTCAGCACCGGCTTTGTCTAGTAAAATCAGAAAACCAACAAACCATAAAGACGGCGTACAACCCGACCGGCAATTCAGTGTTACTGACCGATCGACCTGCAGTTAATTCAGAGCTGTTTGTTCTGGATCATTTAAAAAGGAGCACTCCCCATACGTCACCGAGGTACTTACACTGTATGTCTAAATAAATAGGGAAAAAAAAAAAAATCTAGTATTTCGTACATCTCCAGAATACATGGACATTTCCCCATGTTTTATCCCTTTAAACACACTGGGAGTACAGAGAAATATCTGCCGATGTTCCAGGAATATAAATGGGCTGAGAGTAGTCCTCTCCGACATGACAACACAGCCAAGAATTATTTTGTAGGTGGTGTCAGCCCTGCCTACTTCAAAGAACTGAGCCCCTCTCCTCATATCCATAACTACATCTCCTCACTGGCCTCATCTTCCTCTCCATCACCATTTCTCCTCAACCCCTTTTCCTCCTCATCTCCATAGCTGCACCTCCTCATTTCTACCTCCCCTTCCTAATTTCCATGACCACTTCCTCATCTCCATAGCCCCCCTTCCTCCTCATATCATCATCGAAAGTTGAAGATTTTTGACAGAATCAACTGGTATTTTTTGCACTTATACAGAACAGATATAAAAAAATTAAAAACAGGATTGAATATTTAACAAATAATGTAGAAAATTGCATCTGCTCCCTGTGTGCTGGGGGGAGCGTATCCCCAGCACTGACCCCTCACCTGCAGGCACTTTTAAAAAAAAAGGTACCCGACTGGCATTGGTGAATGGTCACCCAACCTGGCCCTTTATGGTAAAGTCTAGGGATACTCATGCTTGTAAGCTCCCCACAACTGTCCAACTAGCCCAACTCCCTAAACACATAATTTATCAATTCAATGCCAACTCCCAAAACTAACCCAACTGCCCAGCTAACCCAACTCCCTAAACATCAATTTATCAGTTCAATGCTACTGTTGCTCCCCAAATAACCCAACTCAATGCCAACAACCCAGCTACCCCTAACTCCTTAAACATTGATTTGTCAATATAATGCCAATTCTCCAACTAGCGCAACTCCCTAAACATATTTATCAATTCAATGCCCATCCCCCAACTAACCCAGTTCCCTAAAAATTGATCAATTCAATGCCAGCTACCAAACTCCGCAAACATTGATTTGTCAATATAATGCCAATTCTCCAACTAGCCCACAACTCCCTAAACATATTTATGAATTCAATGCCAATCCCCCCCAACTAACCCAGTTCCCTAAAACATTGATCAATTCAATGCCGGCTACCAAACTCCGCAAACATTGATTTGTCAATAAAATGCCAACTCAACTCTCTAAACATATTGATCAATTTAATTGTCAACTCCCAAACAAACCCAACTCCCTCAGCATCTATCAATTCAATGCCAACTCCCCCCCCCCCCCCCCAACTAACTCAACTCAATAAACATCAGTTTAAATGCCAACATCCCAAATAATCAATGCTTGAGTTGAGTTATCAATTCAGTTCCAACAACCTTACTTGCCTCCAACTCCTTAAATATTGGATTTGTCAATTGAATGTCAGTTTTCCAACTAACCCAACTCCCTAAACATATATATTTACCAAATCAATGCCAATCTTCCCAACGAACCTAGTTCCCTAAACACTGATCTATACAATGCCAACAACCAAACGCCGCAAACATTGATTTGTTAATAAAATGCCAACTCAACTCTCTAAACATATTTAGCAATTTAATGCCAAATCCCAAACTAACCCAACTCCCCAACTATCAATCTATCAGATCAAGGCTAAACCCCCAACTAACATGGGTTAATCAATTCAATGCCAACAACCCAGATACCCCAACTTCTTAAACATTGATTTGTCATTATAATGCCAACTCACCCAACTTCCTAAACATCAATTTATCAGTTCAATGCCAACTTGCTAAACATAAAAGACATTTTAGGATTTTCTCAGGGGAATGGACAAAAGAAAAAAAAAAAAAAAAAAAAAGGGAAAATGAAAACTCAGCAAAACAAACAAGCCGCAGCGCGTAGAAACATGAGATAATCACACCTCCGAAACACAAAACAACTAAATAATTCAATGGAAGATCTCACCGTCGGCCGAAAGCTGCACATACATGCAGGATAGACATCCTAAAATAGACAAATGAACTAGAAAAATTGTACAGTCAGAATTGTTTTAGTGGAGCGATCCTCACCACAGACTACAGGAGGAAAAAAAGCAATTTATCTGTTGAGATTTCATTTTTCATCTGGTTTATGTGAAACGAACCACGTCTATTTTGAAATCTTAAGACGAGGGAACGATCAGACAATACACAGTAGGAATGAGTTCCTACAATCGCTGTATTTGCATTTTTCTAATGTATGATTTTTCCCCCAGCGGTATGGAACGGGGCTCCATAAGCACATGGTGGGACAGTGCTGGGCCCTACCACTGTGAGAGAGAGGTAAATGGCACACAAGGTTCTCAAAAGATGCAGATCAAGGGGCTTCAGAAGGTCTGTTTTGGTCAGGTAAGGGTTTTTTTTTTTTTTTTTTAACTTAATGGTTTCTGGAGACCAGAGACCTCTTTACTCCAAAGCTCTTCAAAGTCTCAGGACTCCGGAACCAATGTGGGAGCTATAAAACAAAAACAAAAAAAAAAAAAAAAACACCCCCGCAGAAAACTGAAAAACAAATTTTTTCCACTCAAACTCCACATTTTCGAGCCCCTTTATGCAATGCCATTTACCCCCTTTTCCCACAGTGAAAGGGCCCAGCGCTGTCACAGAAGCCTCATAGACAACCATCAAATGGAAAGATTGAATGGTTCTGTAATAGTTTCAGACAACGGGCAAGTTTATACCCAAGCCATTGACTGTTTTGGGGAGGCATTAGCAACGGTCTAGGCCAGGGGTCTCAAACTGGTGGCCCTCCAGCTGTTGCAAAACTACAAGTCCCATCATACCTCTGCCTGTGGGAGTCATGCTTGTAACTGTCAGGCTTGCAATGCCTCATGGGATTTGTAGTTTCGCAACAGCTGGAGGGCCACCAGTTTGAGACCCCCTGGTCTAGGCCATTTGAGCTCAACCAGTGGTCCTCCAGCTGTTGTGAAACTTTGAGTCCCAACATGCCTCTGCCTTTTTGAGTCATGCTTGTAACCGTCAGCCTTTGCAAGGTCTCATGGGACTTGTAGTTTTGCAACAGCTAAAGGGCCACAGGTTGAGCATGCCTGGTCTAGGCCAGTGGTCTCCAAAGTGCAGCCCTTTGCTTTCCTTTATCTGGCCCTTGGGGCACTATTTCCCCCACTGACAACACCATTAAGGCATCCTTCCTCCCACCGACACCAAGGATGGGGCACTATTCCTCCCACCGACACCAAGGATGGGGCACTATTCCTCCCACCGACACCAAGGATGGGGCACTATTCCTCCCACCGACACCAAGGATGGGGCACTATTCCTCCCACCGACACCAAGGATGGGGCACTATTCCTCCCACCGACACCAAGGATGGGGCACTATTCCTCCCACCGACACCAAGGATGGGGCACTATTCCTTCCACCGACACCAAGGATGGGGCACTATTCCTTCCACCGACACCAAGGATGGGGCACTATTCCTTCCACTCTGCAGCTGTCACCAGAACAGGAGCAGAGGGGAAATCTTCCAATGGAGACACTTGTTCCGGTAACAGCTCTCCGTGATGGCAAATTCCATCGCTTAGGAGAGATTTTCTGACTTCCTGTTGGGTCTCTGGGCCAGGAAGCAACCTAAAATCCCACCAGTGTGGACACAGACAGACAGTGATGGGAATCGGAAAACAAATCCACCCAGCACCAGACCCTCCAAGCGCCGCTGGTTGGGAGTGCAGGGCCATCAGCGATCGCGTATTATAGCGCCAAATATACAAAAAGCCGGCAACTCCATGCAGGTCACATCAAAAATAGCCTGAAGGTGGAGCACGTCTTTCCCTGTATTTGCATGGAGTGCTGGCTTTACAAATCAGTGCAATAAGATCCTGCAAGGGGGTTCTAACCCCTCCCACACTCCATCCAAAAGCTAAAATACTGACATATAATCACACACATAGGTTGGACTTGATGGACTTTTTTCAACCTCACCTACTATAACTAAAAAAAAAGTTCCGGTTGAGTTTAGAGTGTCAGATCTGTTGTCTGGCGACTATTCATTAGACCAGCTTCATATCTATCATATTCACGCTTTGTTGGGTTGTCAGGTTGCTCCCATTAATTCCTAGTGGTCCCCCAATGCAACAATGACCCTTGCACTCAACGCCCTTCTATATATAAAACAAACACACACACACACACACACACACACACTTAAATAAGCCATCAATTTCCCACAAAACATACATTTTAATATTGCAAGCATGCTTTTTTTGGTTCATTAGGCTTTAATGGAGAAGGTGCAGAAAAGCATGTAGTGCATTTTTAGCGCGATTTACGTTTTTATACTGCCCAACAAAAAAAAGGCGAAATCACTGCAAATTAAAATAAATACATAAATAATTTAAAAAAAAGTACTGCAGAAAAAAAAATTAATAAATAAAAACACAACAAAAAAGTACTGCAGAAACCCTCAGAAGCAAACCGCATAGGTGTGAATGGAGCCTCAGGCCTGGTTCAGATACATGCGAATTGAAATGGGGGTTCCTCCGCATCTAATTCGCAGGACATGGTAGTGTGCCTGGCTTGCAATGGGCCCGGGTCACACATCTCCCGGGCCGGCCGCGGTCCGCATTCCTAAATGGGTCCTGCGCGTCTTTGAGTCGGGTTCAGATGAGAATTCAGCAAAATTCGGACCGGATTCGCACCTGAACCCGTGAAAAGGGACGTACCGGACTCCATACTGGAACTGTGGCCACACATATGTGAACCCAGCCTCAGGCTTCATTCACACCTATACAGTTAGCTTTTTAGCGTTTCTGCAGTGCATTTTGCAGCGATTTGCGTTTATGGTTTATGCTTTTTTTTGGGGCACCATTTGCCTTTTTTTTTTTTTTTTTTTTTTTCGGGGGGTTGATTTGTTGCAGATAAAAAAAAAAAATAAAATAAAAAAAAGCAGCGTACCCTTTCCAAAAACGCAGAGGCACAAAAATGCATTGATGTGTACATGTTCCTTAGGAACCAATGTTAAAAAGAACGTTCTGCGAAAAGCATAAAAAAAAAAAAAAAAATAAACCAAACAAAAAAAACAAAAAAACGCATTGGTATGAATGGAGCCTTAGACGTGCGGTCGGTTTAACAGTTTTTACAGTTCCCCCCCCCCCCCCTCAAGCCGTAATAGGCAGTAGACGGGGAAGGTTACATGATGCTTCGCCCGTGGCAAAGCTCACCCTACATGTAGCGATCGGTGGGCGGCAAGCACAAACAAATGGGGAAGCGCCGCAAATGGCGCAATTGTCACAAAAAAAATGGGGTTTGAAAACAGACAGCGAGGAGGCGTCGCATCATTGTCAGTAGCCTCTGAAGCACGATCCGAGCGCAGATCGGTCCTCAGAGTAAAAAAGGAGATTTAGATGCAGGTACGGTTTCCTACATTTAGGGCCCCGTGCACAGCATATCACGGTGCGGGAAACCCGCTTTCCATGCCCGATTCCTAGCACTGCATTTGCGGTCTGCAGCAGGTGTCAATGTTAAAGTTAACAACACGCCAAATGCAGGTCGCAACTGCAGTGCATTTGCCTGCAGCGGATCGCATGGTAGAAAAGTACCATGCCATCCTGTTGCAGTGTTTTTTGTTTTGTTTTGTTTTTTTAAGTAGCGTATCCACTACTGTTTGTGCAGTTCAACCTATTCCAAATGAATTGGAATAGCAGAATGCGCAGCGCATTCCTTCACAATTCCTGGTGTGAACCGGCCCCTAGAGAAATGCAGTGCAAATCAAAACGCAGCCCTGGAACGGCCATCTACACTTCCGTTGAGGTATATGGCAGAACGTTGACGTTAAAACGCATGCAACATGCAGAGAAAAAGCACCCCTTCTTCCCACCTTGCCTTAAAAAAAACGTTTTAAACGTTGAAAGATTTGACGGCTTTTTTTTTGGAGCCGGTTTATCAAGCAGAGAAAAAAAATAAATAAATATATGTGACTTTGACCAAACCAACATTCACTGGTGGTGAATCAACCACCGTCATTGGAAAAGTATGCAGACTCAGCTGCAGCACGTGTTTGTTGGATGTCAGCTTCAACACTTTTTACCCGAGTCCCTCAGGGCCCGTTTAGAAGAGCGTCAGACACCGCCGCACATGTAAAGAGCGATCCACTGAGTTTGTCAGGTGGTGAAGGGGGGGGGGGGGCAGGAGGGGCGGCTGCCTGGGCGCAATGGTTTATTGTAAGGATGGGGGGAGCCTTGCTCTCTGTTACAACGGTGGCAGTTTGGCATCTTTGCACTGGATGACCTTGTCCCAGAACTGCATGTTGGCTCCTTGACACCCGTTTTAACCCAATTATTGCTGTACTACGGTGCCGGAGCACAGGATTACAGGGTGGCCCCATTGTTTGGCGGTGGCAGCGCCCGCCAAAAGCAAACATGCTGTTGAAAGTTGCACAGCATTGCAACTGAGGCATGTGTACAGCCATGAGTGGCTGTATAGGTTTAGTATTCAGACAGGTGGAGGGGCTACACATGTGAATGAGCTAGAGATAGATCGATAGATAACAATATCTTGAATTAAGTAAACAAATGAAATTATGTGATAATATCTTGAATAAAACCCCCCACAAAAAAGTCCCACAACAGTAACTTTGAAAAAATAAAAAAAATAAAAAAAAAAGCATTACAGAGTGAAAAAAATATTGTACAATAATAAATACATTTATATATATATATATATATATATTATATATATATATATATATATATATATATATATATATATATATATATATATATATATATATATATATATATATATATATAAAACACACTAAAGAGTGTATGAATATCAAGCTTTTTTTTAGCCAACTGTTGCATATTCACACACTTTTTTGGGCACAGAATGAAGTTGATTTACTAAAACTTGAGTGCGCAAAATCTCTTCTGCATAGTAACCAATCAGCTTCCTTTTTTATTGGCTACCATGCACAGCTGCACCAGATGTTGCACTCTCCAGTTTTCGTAAAACAACCCAAATTGCGTCAAAGGGCACACAAAATGGTAGCTGGAAGCCACCAGTGACGCACGATTTGAGGATCGCTTATGATAATCAGATGTTGGTGACCTCTGCGTAAAGTGCGCCCGGCCATCAGCTCACAGGAGGTTCCCCAACTTGTAAATCTTCCACGTGAGCCGGCCGCCATCCCTGCGTCTCCCAACGGTGAAGAGCAAAGGAAAGTTTTACCTGGGGTAAGTATGGTCACTTTCCTAGTAATAAGTCCCATTTTTACCGGCTAGGGGGGTGTTACAGACATATTAGCACCCACCGCCTGTCTCACGCGCTGGTCGCCAAAATTTGATTTTTCTATTAAAAAAATTGTACATTTTTGTTGAGTCAAAAGTTGGTTTGAAACACAAAATAAAAATTGGCAGCGCTCAAATATACCATAAAGTATAACAAAATAAAAAAAATATCTGATTAAAAGTCACTATCACATGACAACAAAACGTTTCAGTTTTTATCGACTCTACAAATAAAATGTATCACTTTCATGGTTTTGTGTCTTCCTGATCCAGCTGATCATTATCACTCTACAACACCAAGCAATGTCTATAAACACAACAAAGTTACAACAAGAAGTAAAAAAAAGTTATTACTGTAGCAGAGAGGAGATCCTGAGCCCAGAGCTGGAGAGGAGTTGGGTGAGAGGAGTCTAGTCTGATCTGGAGTCTGCAGGCTCTTACCTTGGAGAAGCTATGCGGAGGAGAAGGAGGAGGAGGGAGCTGCGCAGTTTGGATGAGACAGACAGAGAATGAAGAGTCCAGATCAGACCAGATCAATTAGGGATTCTGTCCCGCCCTGCACTGTACAGGTGAGAACAAGCATTACTGGATGCTCAGTCAACATCCCCACCCAGAATGGAGCGAGCCAACAGTGCTGGAGCCAGAGGAGAGAGAGCGAAAAAGACAAGCGAGAGAGAAAAAAACAGAGAGAGCGCGCGCGCGAGAGAGAGAGAGCGCGCGAGAGAGCGCGAGAGGCGCGAGAGAGCGCGAGAGAGCGCGAGAAGAGCGCGAGAGAGAGAGCGCGAGAGAGAGCGCGAGAGAGAGAGCGCGAGAGAGAGAGCGGAGAGAGGCGAGAGCGCGAGAGCGAGAGAGCGCGAGAGCGAGAGCGAGAGCGAGAGAGCGCGAGAGCGAGCGAGAGCGAGAGCGAGAGCGAGAGCGAGAGCGAGAGCGAGAGCGAGAGCGGAGAGCGAGAGCGAGAGCGCGAGAGCGAGAGCAGAGCGAGAGCGAGAGCGAGAGAGCGAGAGCGAGAGCGAGAGCGAGAGCGAGAGCGAGAGAGAGAGAGAGAGAGAGAGAGCGAGAGAGAGCAGAGAGCGAGAGGCGAGAGAGAGAGAGAGAGAGCGAGAGCGAGAGCGAGAGAGAGAGAGCGAGAGAGAGCGCGAGAGAGAGCGAGAGGAAGCGAGAGAGAGAGAGAGCGAGAGAGAGAGCGCGAGAGAGCGAGAGAGAGCGAGAGAGCGCGAGAGAGCGCGAGAGAGCGCGAGAGAGCGCGAGAGAGAGCGCGAGAGAGCGCGGAGAGAGAGAGCGCGAGAGAGCGCGAGAGAGAGAGAGAGAGAAGAGCGCGAGAGAGAGGCGAGAGAGAGCGCGAGAGAGAGAGAGCGCGAGAAGAGAGAGCGAGAGAGAGCGCGAGAGAGAGAGAGAGCGAGAGAGCGCGAGAGAGAGAGAGAGAGAGAGAGCGCGAGAGAGAGAGAGAGAGAGAGAGAGCCGAGAGAGAGAGAGCGCGAGAGAGAGAGAGAGCGCGAGAGAGAGAGCGCGAGAGAGAGCGAGAGAGCGAGAGAGAGCGAGAGAGCGAGAGAGAGCGAGAGAGCGAGA
>JBBDGP010005051.1:0-133567 GCA_037952835.1 Lithobates septentrionalis | reverse complement strand
CCCTGCCTGCCCGCGGGTGGGGGGTCCTATCGGACCCCCCCCCCCGGTGCCTGCGGCGGTCGGATCGAGGTCAGGGTCGATCAAAGGTGAGGGGGAGCCACTCATTCGTGGCCCCCACCTCGCGATCGCTCCTGGCCAATGACAAGCTTCCTCGGCTTCTGTGAATGTAAACAGAAGCAGAGGAAGTGATGTCATCTCTCCTTGAGCCGGTCTTTTCGTCCGGCGCCGAGGAGAGAAGACATCCAAGTAAGTGCACCAACACTACACATACAGTAGAACACGCAGGCACACTTGTCACCCCCCGATCACCCCCTGATCACCCCCCTGTACCCCCTGTCACTCTGACACCAATAGCAGGTTTTTTTTTTTCTGATTTATTGCATTGGTGTCAGTTTGTGTCAGTTACAAGTGTTAGGGCCGTTAGGTTAGCCCCCTTTAGGTCTAGGGTACCCCCCTTTAGGTCCAGGGTACCCCCCTAACCCCCCTAATAAAGTTTTAACCCCGTGATCACCCCCCGTCGCCAGTGTCACTAAGCGATCGTTTTTCTGATCGCTGTATTAGTGACACAGGTGACGCTAGTTAGGGAGGTAAGTATATAGGTTCGCTGTCAGTGTTTTATAGCGACAGGGACCCCCATATACTACCTACTAAAGGTTTTAACCCCTTGATTGCCCCCTAGTTAACCCTTTCACCAGCGATCACCATATAATTGTTACAGGTGACGCTGGTTAGTTGGTTTTGTTTTTTTGTAGTTTATTACAGTTTTAGGGCACCCGCCGTTTATTACCCTATAAAGGTTTAACCCCCTAATTGCCCGACGGTGATAGAAGTTAAGTTTTTAGGATCAGATAAGGTCTGCGTCGCCCCAGGCAGCGTCAGGTTAGCGCCAGTACCGCTAACACCTACGCACGCAGCATACACCTCCCTTAGTGCTATAGTATCTGAACGGATCAATATCTGATCCGATCAGATCTATACTCCCCAGCAGTTTAGGGTCCCCCAAAAAAACGCAGTGTTAGCGGGATCAGCCCAGATACCTGCTAGCACCTGCGTTTTGCTCCTCGGCCCAGCCCAGCCCAGCCCACCCAAGTGCAGTATCGATCGATAACTGTCACAAAACACTAAGCACACATAACTGTAGCGTTTACAGAGTCAGGCCTGATCCCTGCGATCGCTAACAGTTTTTTGGTAGCGCTTTGAATCAGTCGCTGACAGTCAGGAGCTTTTTTGCCTGTGAGTCTCACTAGTGTACCCCTAAATTTAGAGCCCAAAATGGCAAATAGAAGGTACACTAGTGAAGAGGCCTACAGGATTCTGAGCATGACAGATAGTGAAGAGGAAGTCACTCATCTGTCAAGTTCAAGCTCAGAATACGAACCTGTAGAGGACAGCGGCTCCATGACAGATAGCTCTGACGACGGAGTTGTGGTCCCTGCTAGGGTCAGGCGTACCAGACCCCGATCTTCTTCTTCTGTCCTTGAAGTGCAAGAACCGCAGGGCTCTCGTAGGGAGCAGAGAGGTACTAGTGCCGCTACTCCTTCTGGTGAACTGGCAAGCACCAGCGGCCTAGTACACCCTGCTCGTACATCCAGCACTGCAGTATTACGTGGTGACGTGGCGAGTCCCATAAGTGCAGTTCAAGCTGGCGAGGTGGCAAGCACAACTAGTGTCCCGCTGCCACCAATAAGACAAAGACAGGCCCGTCGTGCCCATAGTGCCCTTCCTGCTGCATTCGCCAATCCGAATTGGGTACCCACCACTTCTGCAGCACCCGTACTTCCCCCTTTCACTGGCCAACCCGGAATTCAGGTGGAAACAGTTGACTTTATGCCACTGGATTTTTATTCACTGTTTTTCACCGAAGATCTCTATAGATCTATTGTGGACCAAAGCAATTTGTACGCTGGTCAACACATCGCCGCTAATCCCCAGTCCTCCCTTGCCAGAGATTGGAGACCAATTACGGTCTCCGAATTTAAGATCTTTCTGGGCCTTTCCCTCAACATGGGCATAACCAAAAAGAGTGAGTTGCGGTCATATTGGTCCACTGACCCAATTCACCATATGCCCGTGTTCTCTGCTTCAATGGCCAGGGCACGATACGAGCAGATTTTGCGGTTCATGCACTTCAACGACAATGAACTCTGTCGTCCTCGTGGAGACCCTGCATACGATCGGCTCTACAAAATTCGGCCCCTCGTAAACCACTTCAACCAACGTTTTGCAGACTTGTTTACCCCCCATCAAGTTGTCTGCGTTGATGAGTCCCTGATTAAGTTTTCTGGCCGCTTGTCCTTCAAACAGTACCTTCCCAGCAAGCGTGCCAGATACGGGGTCAAGATGTATAAGCTCTGTGACAGGGCCACAGGCTATACATGTAGATTTATGGTTTACGAGGGCAAAGATAGTCACGTAGAGCCGATAAACTGCCCTGACTACATAGGAAGCGCTGGCAAGATAGTGTGGGACTTGGTGTCACCCTTATTCGGAAAGGGGTACCACTTGTACGTGGACAATTATTATACGAGCGTGCCACTTTTTAGTCACTTGTTTGATCAGCAGATTGGAGCATGTGGCACCGTGCGACCTAATCGCCGGGGCTTTCCCCAGCGGCTTGTAGAGTCCCGTCTTAGGCTGGGGGAGAGAGCCTGCTTGCAGTATAATAATTTGCTCGCTATGAAGTGGAGGAATAAGAAGAATGTTTTCGTTCTCACCTCCCTTCATGCAGACACGACGACCCAAATTACTACGGCGACTGGTGTTGTGGAGAAACCCCTCTGTGTCCACGAATACAACCTTAATATGGGAGGGGTGGACCTCAACGACCAGTTGTTGGCGCCGTACCTAATTGCCCGTAAGGCCAGACGCTGGTACAAAAAAGTGTGTTTATTTATTTAAATTGGCTTTGCTGAACGCTCATGTGCTATACAGAGCTTCAGGACGGACTGGATCCTTCCTTAAATTCCAGGAAGAGATCGTCAGAGCCCTTCTGTTTCCAGACGGTGCTCCACCTCACCTTCCCAATCCAAATGCAGTAGGCCGGCTGCATGAGAGGCATTTTCCTTATGTCCTCCAGAGTACCCCTACCCAACGAGCCCCCCAAAGAAAATGTCGTGTCTGCAGAAAGCGCGGATTTAGGCGTGACACCCGGTATTATTGTCCCTCCTGTCCTGGCAATCCTGGTCTTTGCATTGGTGAATGTTTTGAACGCTACCATACACTAGTTGAGTATTAGCGTAGGGTACAGCACTGCACAGACTAGGACACACTTCCACAGGGTCTCCCAAGATGCCATCGCATTTTGAGAGACCCAAACCTGGAACCGTTACAGTTTTAAAAGTTACAGTTATAAAAAAAAAAGTAAAAAAAAATAAAATAAAAAAACCAAAAATAGTTGTCGTTTTATTGTTCTCTCTCTCTCTATTTTCTCTCTATTGTTCTGCTCTTTTTTACTGTATTCTATTCTGCATTGTTTTATTGTTATGTTTTATCATGTTTGCTTTTCAGGTATGTAATTTTTTTATAGTTTACTGTGTTTTAAACATTTTTTTGTTTTCAGGTACGCCATTCAGCTGCAGCGCGGATTTATTTATCTTGACAGCAACAGCGTTTGCTCCCACGATACATAAAGCCCTGACTCCAGCGCTGTCGGAGGTGATTTCACCACCACAGTTACATACTTCAGCATATATGCCGAAGCGTGGGGGCAGAAGTGGGTGGAGGAGCGATTTGCTCCTGCCTTTTGCGGGAGGATGCCCCCATGCTTCGGCATATATATATTTTAGGTAGGCACAGGTTGCGTTAAATGTTTTATTTTTTACTATGGTTTTTTTTGTATTTTGCTTTGCAGGTATGGTAAGTATTACTGTTATACTGTAATGTTACTTTGTTTTTTGTTAACCATCTTTTGTTTAGCAGGTACGCCATTCAGTTGCAGCGCGGATTTATTTATCTTGACAGCAACAGCGTTTGCTCCCACGATACATAAAGCCGTGACTCCAGCGCTGTCGGAGGTGATTTCACCACCACAGTTACATACTTCAGCATATATGCCGAAGCGTGGGGGCAGTGGGTGGAGGAGCAATTTGCTCCTGCCTTTTGCGGGAGGATGCCCCCATGCTTCGGCATATATAAATGGTGCATGTATGCCCATCATTAGAAGTGGGTGGATGAAGGGAGGTATTCTAATGGTGGGCATACCCACCGATCAATATCTTTTTTTCGTTCAGCCCACAGGCTGCATGAAAAAAAAGTTTACAATATATGCCCAACAAGGACCAGCAACGTACTGGTATGTTGCTGGACTTTGAGTGGTTATACCAGAATGATGCCTGCAGGTTTAGGTATCATCTTGGTATCATTCTTTTCAGCCAGCGGTCAGCTTTCATGTAAAAGCAATCCTAGCGGCTAATTAGCCTCTAGACTGCTTTTACAAGCAGTGGGAGGAAATGCCCCCCCCACCGTCTTCCATGTTTTTCTCTGGCTCTCCTGTCCCAACAGGGAACCTGAGAATGCAGCCAGTGATTCGGCCAGCTGACCATAGAGCTGATCGGAGACCAGAATGGCTCCAAACATCTCTATGGCCTAAGAATCCGGAAGCTACGAGCATTTCATGACTTAGATTTCGCCGGATGTAAACAGCGCCATTGGGAAATTGGGAAAGCATTTTATCACACCGATCTTGGTGTGGTCAGATGCTTTGAGGGCAGAGGAGAGATCTAGGGTCTAATAGACCCCAATTTTTTCAAAAAAGAGTACCTGTCACTACCTATTGCTATCATAGGGGATATTTACATTCCCTGAGATAACAATAAAAATGATTTTAAAAAAATAAAAATGAAAGGAACAGTTTAAAAATAAGATAAAAAATCAAAAAATTAATTAAAAAAAAAAAAAAAAAAAGCACCCCCGCCCCCCCTGCTCTCGCGCAAAGGCGAACGCAAGCGTTGGTCTGGCGTCAAATGTAAACAGCAATTGCACCATGCATGTGAGGTATCACCGCGAAGGTCAGATCGAGGGCAGTAATTTTAGCAGTAGACCTCCTCTGTAAATCTAAAGTGGTAACCTGTAAAGGCTTTTAAAGGCTTTTAAAAATGTATTTAGTTTGTCGCCACTGCACGTTTGTGCGCAATTTTAAAACATGTCATGTTTGGTATCCATGTACTTGGCCTAAGATCATCTTTTTTATTTCATCAAACATTTGGGCAATATAGTGTGTTTTAGTGCATTAAAATTTTAAAAAGTGTGTTTTTTCCCCAAAAAATGCGTTTGAAAAATCGCTGCGCAAATACTGTGTGAAAAAAAAAAAATGAAACACCCACCATTTTAATCTGTAGGGCATTTGCTTTAAAAAAATATATAATGTTTGGGGGTTCAAAGTAATTTTCTTGCAAAAAAAAAAAATAATTTTTTCATGTAAACAAAAAGTGTCAGAAAGGGCTTTGTCTTCCAGTGGTTAGAAGAGTGGGTGATGTGTGACATAAGCTTCTAAATGTTGTGCATAAAATGCCAGGACAGTTCAAAACCCCCCCAAATGACCCCATTTTGGAAAGTAGACACCCCAAGCTATTTGCTGAGAGGCATGTCGAGTCCATGGAATATTTTATATTGTGACACAAGTTGCGGGAAAAAGACAAATTATTATTATTTTTTTTTTTTTTTTGCACAAAGTTGTCACTAAATGATATATTGCTCAAACATGCCATGGGAATATGTGAAATTACACCCCAAAATACATTCTGTTGCCTCTCCTGAGTACAGGGATACCACATGTGTGAGACTTTTTGGGAGCCTAACCGCATAGGGGACCCCGAAAACCAAGCACCGCCTTCAGGCTTTCTAAGGGCGTAAATTTTTGATTTCACTCTTCACCGCCTATCACAGTTTCGGAGGCCATATAATGCCCAGATGGCACAAACCCCCCCCCCCCCCCCAAATGACCCCATTTTGGAAAATAGACACCCAAAGCTATTTGCTGAGAGGTATAGTGAGTATTTTGCAGACCTCACTTTTTGTCACAAACTTTTGAAAATTGAAAAAAGAAAAAAAAAATATGTTTTTCTTGTCTTTCTTCATTTTCAAAAACAAATGAGAGCTGCAAAATACTCACCATGCCTCTCAGCAAATAGCTTGGGGTGTCTACTTTCCAAAATGGGGTCATTTTGGGGCGGTTTTGTGCTATCTTGGCATTTTATGGCCTTCAAAACTGTGATGGGTAGTAAGGAGTGAAATCAAAAATTAACGCTCTTAGAAATCCTGAAGGCGGTGATTGAATTTCGGGGCCCCGTATGAAGCTAGGCTCCCAAAAAGTGCCACTCATGTGGTATCCCCGTACTCAGGAGAAGCAGCAGAATGTATTTTGGGGTGTAATTCCACATATGCCCATGGCATGTTTGAGCAATATATCATTTAGTGACAACTTTGTGCAAAAAAAAAAAAAAAAAAAATTGTCACTTTCCCGCAACTTGTGTCAAAATATAAAATATTCCATGGACTTAACATGCCTCTCAGCAAATAGCTTGGGGTGTCTACTTTCTAAAATGGGGTAATTTGGGGGGGTTTGTGCCATCCTGGCATTTTATAGCCTTCAAAACTGTGATAGGTAGTGAGGAGTAAAATCAAAAATGTATGCCCTTTGAAATCCTGAAGGCGGTGCTTGGTTTTCGGGGCCCCGTACGCGGCTAGGCTCCCAAAAAGTCCCACACATTTGGTATCCCCGTACTCAGGAGAAGCAGCTGAATGTATTTTGGGGTGCAATTCCACATATGCCCATGGCCTGTGTGAGCAATATATCATTTAGTGACAACTTTTTGTAATTTTTTTATTTTTTTTTGTCATTATTCAATCACTTGGGACAAAAAAAAAAAAAATATTCAATGGGTTCAACATGCCTCTCAGCAATTTCCTTGGGGTGTCTACTTTCCAAAATGGGGTCATTTGGGGGGGTTTCGTACTGCCCTGCCATTTTAGCACCTCATGAAATGACATGGACAGTCATAAACTAAAAGCTGTGTAAATTCCAGAAAATGTACCCTAGTTTGTAGGCGCTATAACTTTTGCGCAAACCAATAAATATACGCTTGACATTTTTTTTACCAAAGACATGTGGCCGAATACATTTTGGCCTAAATGTATGACTAAAATTGATTTTAATGGATTTTTTTTATAACAAAAAGTAGAAAATATCATTTTTTTTCAAAATTTTCGGTCTTTTTCCGTTTATAGCGCAAAAAATAAAAGCGGCAGAGGTGATCAAATACCATCAAAATAAAGCTCTATTTGTGGGAAGAAAAGGACGCAAATTTCGTTTGGGTACAGCATTGCATGACCGCGCAATTAGCAGTTAAAGCGACGCAGTGCCAAATTGTAAAAAGTGCTCTGGTCAGGAAGGGGGTAAATCCTTCCGGGGCTGAAGTGGTTAAGCCTACCATCAGCATGTTCTGCAAAGGTAAGCAAATTGGTGGGGGGGGGGGGGGGTAGTGTTGGGTGTGCAGAGGTAGGCAGAGAAGGAATTACAGTTTGAGGTGCACAGGTGAGCAAGGAGTGGATGTATGGAGGTAAGGAAGTGCAAAGATGAGCAGAGGAGGCAGGTAGAGTTAAAGGGGAGGGGGATGGAAGTGGAGAGGATGGGGGATGTTTGGGGTGCAGAGATTAGCATGTGTTTTAGGATTGCAAAAGTGTACTGACAGGGTGGATAAAGATGTAGGTCAAGTGTAGGGCAGCCCATTCATTTCAATGGGCTGCTCTATGCGCTACACATGCGGGAGAAAGTCCCAAACCCTTTTTCAAAATCACATGGTGCCAAGGCACATGTCAGCAGATGCGTGAGGGTGTCATTAACAATTAATGGCACTGCTGTGTATCTGTGTATCTGCTAAAGGACAGCATGTTTCTGTGGTGTCAGGAAAGCGATTTTGCATGCGTTCCCGACACACACAAATGTGAACGCAGGCTAAATGTCTGTTACATTGGTGGTCAGTGTAAATCTTCTCATTACATTTCTGCTTGGTGTAGAATGCTTTCATTCACACTAGTGGCCAGTGTGAATGCTCCCTTACATTGGTGGTCAGTGTAAATCCCTCCTTACATTGGTGGTTACTGTGAATGCTTCTATTACATTAGTGGTCAGTGTAAACCAATATTACATTGGTGGCCAGTGTAAACCAATATTACATTGGTGGCCAGTGTTGAAACTCCTATTTATATTGGTAGATGGTAAAAAAAAAAAAATCAGCATTGCCATTAATTGAAACAAGAGCGAAACTGCATGGAGGTGGGCCCCTCAATACATTTTTTGCCCAGGGTCCAATCAATATTACAGACGGCCCTGGTGTGGGGTATCTACTTTCCAAAATGGGGTCATTTGGGAGGTTTTGTGCTATCTTGGCATATCATGGCCTCTGAAACTGTGATGAGGAGCAGTTGTGTTAACAAAATTAGCGACGTCTCCTCGAGCTTCCTCCGCTGCTAATTTTGTTAACACAACGCGCTAACATCAGCTTTATCCTGTAAGTGCAATCTTTCTTGATCTAAATAAATCATTTTAGTACATACTGCACTATGGGCGCAATTCTTTTTATGTCTCTGAGTGATAAGGACCCAGCTGATCGGGACATCTGTATAGGTTTTTGGGAGACCCAATTCCCTGGGCTTGGTGAGACCGCCATCGCGGTCATTCCTGAGGGTAAGGAGACTACATACTCACTCTGGGTGCATAACCTGTTTGGAGGAAGGGCCCTTACTTCTTTCTTCACGGCGTTGTTGTTTAATTTGCATGGACATTTTTCATTTATTGTCACAATAATTTGGGACTTTATTTGCTGAACATTTTGGTTTTTGGTTTTTAAAATTGTATAATCCATATGAGTGATTCTTTTTGCATATTTTAGGATCACTTTTTTTGATGTGTGTTACCTCATCTTTTGTGACAGTTCACCTCAATATTTGTGACCTACATTATTCATTATTGTTATTTATAGAATTTGATTCTTTTATTTATATCACTTTTTCACTGGTATTGATTTACTTGATTGCTTTTGTCATTTTCCCTGTTTTGAGATATAGGGACTTTGCCTTAGTTTTCCACATACACTTTTCACCACTAATGAATGTTAATTTATTTAGTTTTTTTTCCTTTTTGTACAATTTTTTACACTTTTTTTGGATTAACTTTATTGCAAGGGATGAACAACATCCCTTGTGACAGAATGGGCCGTGACAGGTCCTATTTAAGGAGCGATCTGGGGTCTATGAGACCCCAAATCTCTCCTCTAGCCTCCCATGCAGCCAATTAGCCACAGATTGGTCCGATCGGCTGCTTTCCTGGCAGCTAGCGGCCAGGTAAACAAAGAAGTGGAACCAAAAGCAAGGAAACTCCTGGTTTCCAGGGTTACAGAGAAAGAGGAATGATGTCAGTTCCTCTCTATGTTCAGTGCAGCAATTGTTGTCGCCCACATCGCTCCCGGGCTCTGCGATGGGAAGGTAGAGTCCGGGAAAGGCGTTGGTTTTGGGAGGGGGGTACCCCTTCTGGCACCCACAGAAGTGATAGCGAGGCTAATTAGCCAATCAAATTACTTCTGAAAAGATTCATACCGGGATGCCTGTAGGCGCAGAGACCCTAGGGAATAAAATGTCGGTTGTTGCAATTTTTTATGTCACACGGTATTTGCACAGCAATTTTTTTTTTAAACGCAATTTTTTTGGAAATGATACACTAAAGTTAGCCCAATTTTTTTTTGTATAATGTGAAAGTTGAAGTTATGCGAAGTAAATATATACCCAACGTATCACGATTTAAAACTGCGCACGCCCATGGAATGGCGCCAAACTTTGGTATTTAAAAATGTCCATAGGCGAAGCTTTAATTTTTTTTGTACAGGCTACCAGTTTAGAGTTAGAGGAGTTCTTGTGCTAGAATTATTGCTCTCGCTCGAACATTTGCGGCGATACCTCACATGTGCAGTTTGAACACCAGTTACATATGCGCGCTTGACCTACCTATGTGTTCGCTTCTGAGTGCAAGCACGAGGGGATGGGGGCGCTTTCATTAATTATTATTTTTTTTACACTATACCTTAAAAAAATTTTTTGTTCACTTTTATTCCCATTACATGGAATGTTAATATCCCTTGTAATAGGAATAGGGCTTTTCTGGAGAGATATGGGGTCTATAAGTCCCCACATCTCTCTATGCTGGAAAAAAAAGACAATCTCAGGCTTCCCAGCAAAAAAAACAGACAGTGCTTACATCTGCCAGCACCGGAAGTGACATCATGACGTCGCTTCCGGCCTCCGAGGGTCATAGAGATGGCCAGGGACCATCCAGGTAAGCAAGGAGAAGCACTGATTTTTTTTTTTTTTTTTACAGCCGACCATTCCCTGCAAAGTAAAAACAATTTGGATGCCTGTAACTGCAGGCATCATTCAGATATCTCCACTTCAATCTAAGAATATCATACGACGTCCACCATAGGTTAAGTGGTTAAACCAAATAAAAGCAAACTACCCACCACAATCTAGTTTAAAAAAAAATACATAGTAAAAGAAAGATTGGAAGACATTGCTTAGATTTAAAAATCAGGTCAACATTTATTTAGCTATGTACAATGATTTTTATTCTATATTTCAAACAATGGTAGAGAACAGTCTTTGAAGTGATCATAAAGAGGCTTTTGCATGATGCTCATCACAGAACAAAATTGCAAAGGAAATCAGAAGAATTGATGAGGTCTTCAGGTTGAATGAAGTCCACCTCAACCTTCCCGATACACCAACACTGCTAGTCCAGTTGAGCAGACTTGTTGAAACAAACAGCAGCTAAAAACGAGAGAAATAGGGTTAGAGATGAGACATTTGTAAGCATAGTCAGTGTATTTTATACTTCTGCAGCCAAACCTACTTTCTATTTATTACATTTTCCCATTAACATAGCATAAATTTACAAAAAAAAACCCCAAAAAAAGACAAAAACCCAACTAGACAACATAAATGAGATGAAAGTTTTCATGGTACAGTTTTTAAAATCAGATACACGCTCAAAGATTAACTGGTACAAGTTAGGTTCTTTTCACACGGGTTTTGCAATCAGGTTAGCCTGTCCATTTTTCATACAGATCTGTCGAAAGCTCCATTTAAAGTGGATGTAAACCCAATGTCATCCTTTCTAAACTACTGCCATAGGGGTTATCTATAAGGATATACAATCTATGTGCTTTGTGTCTGAACTATGGTCTAAAGAGCAATTTAGCCAGCTACTGGATACACTGTACTTGGACATGAATGAATCGTTTTCATTGAAAAACTTTCATATTTTTTAAATTAGGGAAGTTTAAACCCATTTGTGTGGGAATGGCATGTTTTTTTTTTTCCCCACTTCAGCAAACACTGTCGAGAGACCTATTCAACTTTACGTTCATTTACTATCTCCTTCTCAGTTTCACATCGTGGTATTTTCACAGAAATTTATTGTTTCAAAATTTATATTAAAATCTTATTTGGTATTGTTATTTTTATATTTCCGTCTTCCCAAAATTATAGTCTTCCACTTCCCATATTCACCCATCCTTCCACCTACTTATCTTCCTTTCACCTCCGTCCCCCCACCCCCTCCCTTTTGGTCTGCTCTAGGCCCTTTTTCTTTTTTCTAGGCCTGCTCAAACCCTGACACCCTCTGTCATTTTTTCTCAGATTATTATTTCTCAGAGGTTTCAAAACCTCAGTGCCTCAAGTCTGACCCAAGAATAGGGCATGTTGATTTTGGCCTGGTCAAAGAGTTTGTTGACTGTAGTATGGTGCTCTCATACTCTAACCAAGAAAAACTAAGAACCATTCCAAGATCAACACTCCGTATTCCCAGGAAGAAAGGATGTACAGTTGGAAGAAGCTCTGCCATTCCCATCATAAGCCATAATCAAACATCTAGACTACCTGCCAGGGTGCACTGGGAGCAGTTGGAAAAGAGACTGAATCAGATCCAGCCCTGGCCTTCTCGGGGGAGTGAGCACTCCTCCCCCAGTCCAGCAAGGGCTGAGATTGACCCAGTCCCTCAGCCTTCTACTACAGAACAGCCTAGCAACCAGTTTAGATGCCCAGTTACAGCTTACAATTGAAATGTAAGATGGTCTTGCAACAGTCGCCCTTTACTTCCAGACAGTGGGGCTTTCTGTAGACTTTCCCAAGAGGAATCAGAGTGAAATCCCTTCTCAGCCATTCATCTCTGCAGAAATTAACTCCTTGAAACCTGTGCCCTGTGGGGTAAGCACAAGATGTGGGTTGTTGAGCCTGAGACTCGGATCCATCAAAGCTTATGGGGACCACACTAACCCACAACCAAGGAGCTCATTCACTGCTAGAGTCTTCAGACTGAACCTGAACATCCCTCTAATCCTGGAACTTAAAAGTTATTATAAAAGCTCATAACTCAGGCAGTTGATTGAGATATATACACTTTCTCAATCCTAACTCAGTCTAGCAATATTTTTGGGTCCACAAAACAGAGTGGCTAAACCCAAGCAATGAGTTATGATAAAAGCTCATAACTCTGGCGATGCTTTTATTGCAAGTTAGACACATTTTGTACCATCCTTAATGAGTTTTATGTAGGTACCGCACCATTTGCTAATGCTGCAGGAGCAGAAAAGGGATTCCATCTTGCTTGTAGTGTGCCTGGCTTCCCATCTTGCTTGGAGAGATCATGGCTCATCAACTAGTCATGGAAAAAAGAGAAACTTTACAATGGCATCATGCTTACTTATCCAGGGACAATGAAATCTGAGGTTTGGGTTAAAAATACAGAAAACACATCTAAACCATGGCATGATATGAAAATATTTTACTGTTAACCTCCTAAAATGCTTGCTGCATGCTAGTTATGGTTAAACCTAGCTTCAATATCTCCAGGTCACTTACCCCTGAATCTCTAAAAGCTGGCCATGCACGTGCCAGTGTTTTCAATAAAATAAAAAAAAAAAATAACTGGATTCCTCCACACACTCAATGTGGGTGCTGGAATCCTCCCCACTGTATCCTTGTATTCTGACAGCAGGGAGACTTCCCTGCTGTCAAAATATACAGATCATCTCTCCAGCCTACGGCACTGCCCAATTGGGAATATACTGACTTCTGTTCAACCACATTGGCCATACATGGATCTAAAATTCAGCTTTAGTTACTCTAATACCGCGTACACACGGCAGGACTTTTCAACCAAACTTGGCTGACGGAACAAATCCGTCGGACAATTCGACCGTGTGTGGGCCCTTTTCTGTCAAAAATGTGAAGGACTTTAGATTTATAACATGTTTCAAATCTTTCCGACGGACTCGAGTCCGGTCGAAAAATTTGTTCATCTGTATGCGAGTCCGACGGACGAAAACCAACGCTAGGGCAGCTATTGGCTACTGGCTATGAACTTCCTTATTTTAGTCCGGTCGTACGTCATCACGGTCGAATCTGTCGGACTTTAGTGTGATTGTGTGTAGACAAGTCCGATTCGACGAAAGTCCGTCAAAGTCCGACGTGATTCAGTCCAACGAAAGTCCGGTCGTGTGTACACGGCATAAGGCTGGCCATACATGGAAATTTTTTGGAAGTGGGCTGATCAAAAAAACAAAACCACGAACTGAACCGGTTGCCCCATTCACAAAAGTGGAGTCAAAAGAGACATCCTTCCAGCTTGGTTATTGTATTCTGACAAAGGGGAGATGACTCCACTGTCAGGATACACTAATCAGCACTTACTGAAAGTAAAACCTTCCAACAAGCCGGTTCGAGAGAAGTCGATCATTGGGAGCGAAGTTTCAGGAATGTAAACAGCCATAGATGGACCGAAAATTTGGCTGGTCCCTGCTGAACCGGTCAAATTTCGTTCCATCTATGGCCAGTTTCAGTGTTAAAGAGTATCAGCATGACTGAGGTCTCCAGAAGAAGAAACCCGTGAAGAAAGCCTCCATATTTTTCTCTGTTTAAGCCTAATCAAAAAAGGAAGATCTGTTGATACATGAAATTATAGCCAACCAAAAAAAACATACATTGCTTTATTTGCAATAAAACATTAACTAATAGACCATAACTTGGCACCATGAACTGCTCACCACTACTTAGGAGTATTATCAGAACATTTTTCCGTGATCTTAGCCTGCAAAAAACAAAAAGGACTCTAGCTAGCTATCCTACTATAGTTAAAAAAAAATGTCAACGCATAGTGGTACTGAAGACATTAATAGGTACTGAAGACATTAATAGGTACAAATGTTTCTCATCCCTACTGGAATAATATACAGAAAGATGGCCAAAGAATGTTAAATCTGTTAATAGCCTATTTGCAGTCCATGCCTGGGTTTCATCCTTGTGCACTGTTCTCATTGGGTGTATCTACTCTACCAGCCCATATATGCTGTGCACATCATATAACAGACCAAAATTGTACCATCACTATAAGCCCAATACCAAGGGGCCCCTAGTGGTACAGAAAAGGGAAGAACCTAAAATGTGCACAAGAACAAGCCAGGAGGTAAAAACACCTACCCAGGCCACAGAGGTCTATTGTAGCTCCTATGTGACCAGGACAGTTTTAAGAAACTGCTTTAATTAGTACAAAGGTCTTAGCAGAAACAAGGTTTTCAATAGTTCATCATGTACAGAGCACAAATGAACAGACATGAGATGGTTCGAAAGGATTAATAATCCTTGCACTTCCTGTAAAAGTCTTGAGGAATGCGCTTTAAACTATCCTTATACCAAAATATGATGATACTTGAACTTAATACACATGATATAAAAAAAATATATATGTTTCACTTAAATGTGCCACAGCATTTATAGACTAAATTTGATACATACCTCTAATTTCTCAGCAGTTGACTCTTGAGCAGCCCATCATTGCCACAGTTCAGTGTTGACGGTCATCTTGACCTCTACAAAATAAATTTAGGCATTGGGATCCCATAAAAACATAAGGAGGTAAAACTGAAGAATTATGCGTTGGGTGTAATGAACAATGGATATTGAAAATTTAGGTTAGCCATTCAAAGTATTGAAGTTCTAATGTACTGCTCAGATGGAGAGTTTATGTAGAATATAAAATAAGGGTACCTACATCCTAAATTGACATATCTAAAGACAATGAATACAAATGGGGGAACAGGATTTTCTCTGTACTGTCATGAGACATTACAACAAGAATTTAAAGTTAGCAATTTTTTATTGTGTACATATAGTTTTATAAAAAAAAGTATATAAAGATAAAGTAAACATACAAGGCATAGACCCATTTTTTTTATCCCTCTTGATGGTCACTACACCCCCAGGGTAGGAAACACTTCTACCTTGGAAATTATTCCAGAGCAGATTAATAAGTGTAGGCCATTAAACTCAACATGTTTCACGGCTGCCCGCATCTTCAGGAGAAAAGCAAGGGGAAGCAGGACACAACAAGAGTACATAAAGTCATAGTATTGAAGGTAATAAGAACAGTATAGTGTCCTCAACAGCAGATTACTACTACAAAAAAGGTACAGTAACTTCTTACCCCAAGATCAGGCTGGGTCTGCTGGCAGCTATCATGGAGGCACCAAAGCCAAAGTGGCCTGGGCAAGCAAGGGAGCAAAAACTAAATGGCGACTGGGATATCTCTACAATATAATAATATATATATATATATATATATATATATATATATATATATATATATATATATATATATATATATATATATATATATATATATATATATATATAATTTGAAATATAAGTTCAGTTTACATAGGAGTCTAACAATGTTAAAGCTATAGTTTTGGATTTTACCAGACGTAGGATACATACCGCAGTAGCACTGATATAAAAGCTAAGATTTTACAGGAAGTTGAAATATGGTGGAACTTTGAAAAGGTAATGTAATCCACATTTAGGGGATCAAGTCCCAATGCGGGGCTCTCATTTGTTTTTGCTCCCCTGGTGACTTTGGCGCCTCCATGGTAGCTGCGGGCGGACCCAGCCTGATCTTGGGTAAAGCAGTTCCTGTACCTTTTTTATTCTATACTGTCCTTGTTACCTCATACTATGACCTTGTTATGTACTCTATTATAGTTTCCAGGAGAAAAGTAGAGGGAGCAGGACACTACAATAGGAGTACATAACAATGTAGTGTCCTCCTCAACAGCAGATTATTACAAAAAAAAAAAAAAAAAAGGTACAAAAACTGCTTACCCCAAGATCAGGCTGGGTCTGCCGGCAGCCATCATGGAGGCACCAAAGCCAAAGTCGCCAGGCAAGCAAAAACATATGAGAGACCCCCATGGGGACTTATTCCCTTGAACATGGATTACATTACCTTTTCAAGGTTCCACCATATTCCAACCGCAGGTAAAATCTTTGCTTTTATATCAGTGCTACTGCCGTATGTACCCTACATCTGGTAAAATCCAAGACTATAGCTTTAACATTATGTTAGACTATGTAAGTCCTATGTAAGCTGAATATATATATATATATACATACATATATATATATACATACATATATATATATATATATATATATATACATATATATATATATATACATACATATATATATATATATATATATATATATATACGTATATACATATATACATATATACATACATACATATCTATATATCTATATATCTATATATATATATATATACACATATATATACATATATATATATATACACATACATACATACACACATACATACATACAATGTAGATATCCCAGTCGCCATTTTGTTTTTGGTCCCTTGCTCGCTCGGCCACTTTGGCGCCTCCATGATGGCTGCCGACGGATCCAGCCTGATCTTGGGGTAAGGCATTCCTGTACCTTTTTTGTTGTAGTAATCTGCTGTTGAGGACACTATGCTGTTTTTGTTGCCTTCAATATTATGACGTTATGTACTCTTGTAGTGTCCTGCTTCCATTCACTTTTCTCCTGAAGAAGCAGGCGACTGTGAAACATGTCAAGTTCAATGGCCTACACTTACTGATCTCCTCTGGAGTGATTTCCCAGGTAGAAGGGTTACCTACCCTGGGGGTGTAGTGACCATCAAGAGGGATAAAAAACAGGTCTATACCTTGTATGTTTATATGATCTTGTTATATATTTTGTAAAATTATATGTACACAATAAAAAATGTATTTTAAATTCTTGTTGTACTGTCTCACAAAGTATTGAAGTGTTGCCATTTTTTGGGAGCGGCAAGTGTCAGACTTTATCCCCCTAAAGATATAAGGATTCTGACCCAATACCTAAAGTCTTATCCAAGAATAGAGAGTATTAAATTTGGCCTGGCCAAAGATTGTTGGCTCTAGTATGGTGACCTCATACTCTAATCCAGGGCCAGAGCTATCCGTCTGATGCGGGGGTGCAGTAAAAATTGTCAAGGGGGGGCCGAGGATGGGAGTTTAGCAGAACAGTATACAGAAACAGGAATCAGTAGGGCAGAGTACAGTTGGGTTAGCACGGCAGTGTCAAATGTGTGAATGGGGGAAAATCGAGCCATTTTTGTTCAACCCACTGGTTGAACACCAAGAAAAATTCTGATCTATGGGCTGAGCTTATGTTAAAGAAGAACTTCATTAAAACCAGCAACAGTTGAGACAATGAACACCTTGGTCAGTTCTATGTACAGTATATCTATGCATATTGAACAGAGTACAACGGTTAAGAGCAAGCAATAAACAAAACAGAGTACAGCAGTCAGGATAAGTGCCACACATTCACAACATGGTCCTCCCTTACATCCACGTCTCCAAAGTCCCACACTTACATCAGTCCCACTTTATAGCAGAGTATCGCCCATGCATCAGTGTGGCAGAGTGCCCCCTTACACATACACTATATTGGGACGCCTGCCTTTACACGCACATGAACTTTAATGTCATCCCAGTCTTAGTCCGTAGGGTTTAATATTGAGTTGGCCCACACCCTTTACAGCTATAACAGCTTCAACTCTTCTGGGAAGGCCGTCCACAAGGTTTAGGAGTGTGTCTATGGGAATGTTTGACCATTCTTCCAGAAGCACAATTTGTGAGGTCAGGCACTGATGTTGGACGAGAAGGCCTGTCTCACGGTCTGCGCTCTAATTCATCCCAAAGGTGTTCTATCGGGTTGAGGTCAGGAATCTGCAGGCCAGTCAAGTTCCTCCACCCCAAACTCGCTCACCCGTGTCTTTATGGACCTTTGCTTTGTGCACTGGTCCAAATCATTTGGTGGAGGGGGGATTATGGTGTCAGGTTGTTTTTCAAGGGTTGGGCTTGGCCCCTTCGTTCCAGTGAAGGGAACACCTAAGGTGTCAGCATACCAAGACATTTTAGACAATTTCATGCTCCCAACTTTGTGGGAACAGTTTAGGGATGGCCCCTTCCTGTTCCAACATGACTGCACACCAGTGCACAAAGCACAGTCCATAAAGACATGGATGAGCGAGTTTGGGGTGGAGGAACTTGACTGGCCTGTACAGAGCCCTGACCTCAACCCGATAGAACACCTTTAGGATAAATTAGAGCAGAGACTTAGAGCCAGGCCTTCTCATCCACATCAGTGCCTGACTTCACAAATGCTCTTCCTGAAAGAATGGTCAAACATTCCCAAAGACACATGCCAAAACCTTGTGGACAGCCTTCCCAGAAGAGTTGAAGCTGTTGTAACTGCAAAAGGGTGGGCCAACTCAATAGTGAATCCTACGGACTAAGACATTACATTTCATGCGTGAGTAAAGGCAGGTGTCTCAATATGTTTGGTAATATAGTGTAGGTTTTTTTTTTTTTTAAAACAAAAAGCAGTAGGCTCCATTCACACATGGGTGTTTGCCATCGGTGATTCAGCCCGCAAATCCAAAATGCTGTGCAAAAAACGACAAATCGCACAACACTTGTTCAGGTGCCATTCATTTCAGTGACACCTAAACGTGGGTGTAATTTTGCCTCAATAAATCTGGCTGCAATAGCGGAAAACCGCAATGCTCGAAGCAGACACCCAAAAAGAAGTTCCTGATACGTTTTGAGGGACAAGCTTCATGCATTGCAATTTTGCCATGATCACATGGCAAAATCGCACGCACGTTTAGGTGACATTGAAATTAATGGCACCCAAATAAGCGATGTGCGATTTTTCATTTTTGCACAGCGTTTTGGTATCATAATTCTGCC
Source organism: Lithobates septentrionalis (assembly GCA_037952835.1). Classification (NCBI taxonomy): domain Eukaryota; kingdom Metazoa; phylum Chordata; class Amphibia; order Anura; family Ranidae; genus Lithobates; species Lithobates septentrionalis. Next base: position 114,398 of record JBBDGP010005051.1, on the reverse strand, counting down.
CGAAAAACGCTCAGGTGTGACTGGAGTCCAAGTCAACATAAAACGTTCTAGAAAAATTGAGCAAGTTGAAAAATGGTTTATAACAAAGCTGACTGTATGCATCTGGGTTTAGAAACAAGAACAGGGCACATAGAAAGTACAAAAGCCAAACAGCCAATCACCAACTGAACCATGCTGTTTTACAGCTGTCATGTGATTGTTTGCTTTAAGAGCATTACACATCGTACTGTCTATTGAACAAGCCCCAATTGTCACTGAGTTATTAAACGATTCCCAGTCATCACCAGGGGGTGTGCCAGCTTCCCAGTCATCGCCAAGGGGGTGCCAGCTTCCCAGTCATTGCCAAGGGGGTGCCAGCTTCCCAGTCATTGCCAAGGGGGTGCCAGCTTCCCAGTCATTGCCAAGGGGGTGCGCCAGTTTCCCAGTCATCGCCAAGGGGGTGCCAGCTTCCCAGTCATCCCCAAGGGGGTGCCAGCTTCCCGGTCATCCCCAAGGGGGTGCCAGCTTCCCGGTCATCCCCAAGGGGGTGCCAGCTTCCCGGTCATCCCCAAGGGGGTGCCAGCTTCCCAGTCATCCCCAAGGGGGTGCCAGCTTCCCAGTCATCCCCAAGGGGGTGCCAGCTTCCCAGTCATCCCCAAGGGGGTGCCAGCTTCCCAGTCATCCCCAAGGGGGTGCCAGCTTCCCAGTCATCCCCAAGGGGGTGCCAGCTTCCCAGTCATCCCCAAGGGGGTGCCAGCTTCCCAGTCATCCCCAAGGGGGTGCCAGCTTCCCAGTCATCCCCAAGGGGGTGCCAGCTTCCCAGTCATCCCCAAGGGGGTGCCAGCTTCCCAGTCATCCCCAAGGGGGTGCCAGCTTCCCAGTCATCCCCAAGGGGGTGCCAGCTTCCCAGTCATGCCCAAGGGGGTGCCAGCTTCCCAGTCACGCCCAAGGGGGTGCCAGCTTCCCAGTCACGCCCAAGGGGGTGCCAGCTTCCCAGTCACGCCCAAGGGGGTGCCAGCTTCCCAGTCACGCCCAAGGGGGTGCCAGCTTCCCAGTCACGCCCAAGGGGGTGCCAGCTTCCCAGTCACGCCCAAGGGGGTGCCAGCTTCCCAGTCACGCCCAAGGGGGTGCCAGCTTCCCAGTCACGCCCAAGGGGGTGCCAGCTTCCCAGTCACGCCCAAGGGGGTGCCAGCTTCCCAGTCACGCCCAAGGGGGTGCCAGCTTCCCAGTAACGCCCAAGGGGGTGCCAGCTTCCCAGTCACGCCCAAGGGGGTGCCAGCTTCCCAGTCACGCCCAAGGGGGTGCCAGCTTCCCAATCATTACCAAAGCGAGACATGCTGCCCATTGACCACCAAGGGGAGAAATGCTTCCCATTGACCACCAATGGCAAAGGGATGCATGCTTCCCATTGAACACCAATGGGGTAAACGTGCCCTGTATTAGAGGGTTTAAAGGGTAAATTTATCTTTAACCACCTCAATACTAGGCACTTTCGCCCCCTTCCTTCCCAGACCAATTTTCAGCTTTCAGCGCTCTCGCACTTTTAATGACAATTACTCGGTCATGCTACACTGTACCCAAATGAAATTTTTATCATTTTGTTCGCACAAATAGAGCTTTCTTTTGGTGGTATTTATTCACGACTCCATTTTTTTTTTTTTTGCGATATAAGCGCAAAAATAGTGGAAATTTGGAAAAAAAACAATATTTTCTTTTTTCTGTTTTAAAAGAAATCCAGTAAAATCGAATTTTGTCATAAATTTAAGCCAAAATGTATTCTGCTACATGTTTTTGATAAAAAAAATCCTGTTAAGTGTATAATAATTGGTTTGTGTGATCACGGACATATGTACGCAAATGATCATGTACAGATGTGTGCAGGTGATCACGTACATATGTGTGCAGATTACCATTGGGACATGTGATTTTAGTGTGACATATGTGGGGGACAGCTTTTTTTATTATTTGGGGACATGTGTTTTGGGGACATGTGTGTTTTACATTATGTGGGGACATGTGTGTGTGTTTTACATTATGTGGGGACATGTGTGTGTTTTACATGTATGTATTTACATGTGTGTTGACACTAGGTTGGTGATCAGTGAGTAAAAAGCTGTAAAAAACAGCTCATACTCACTGATCATCAGCCGGCTGCAGCGATCCCCTCTCCTCTCCTCCTCAGCGACAACTTCCGTGTGAGGAGAGGAGAGCTGATCGCCTAGTAACCGGCTGTGTTTACATCACATGACGGCTGTGATTGGACACGGCCGTCATGTGATCAGGAGGGCCAATCACAGAGCCCTCCTGACGATCCGAGATGCGCCGTGTCCGGGGGACACGAGCGCATCGGGATCGCGCCGCTGCTTCTGAGGGACGTTCCTGAACGTCCACTCAGAAGGAGAGAGCGCCCACCCGGCCGTTTATGTACATTGGCCGGGTGGGAAGTAGTTAAAGAAAAAAATATATATTAAAACTAAAAAGAAAAAAAAAAAAAAAAAAAGTGTACCCTTCACTTACTTTAGATCGAACAGCAGCCCAACCATACTGCTCATTCCAGTCCAGCCCAACCATACTGCTTATTCCAGTCCAGCCCAACCATATTGCGCATTCCAGTCATCTGTAACGAGATATTGGTACCATTAAAAAACACAAGGAGGATGATATGGGGCTTTAGGCCCCAATTATCGCATTAACAACTTTTAAAACAAAAGCTATCTACTCAACTGTAATATTTTTAACCCTTGCATTTTAAAACACTTAAATACTTTCCTGGCTTCTAAAACAATAAAGCATTTAGCAGTAAAACTATACATAATTTTTACATTAAACAATCTGGTTCTAATTCTAACTAATAACTATACTAAAGCCTAACAAAAAAAAGAAATCAACTATGTGCATTGCGTCTGAACTCTGCTCTGTTGGGACCACAAAGCTTGAAATCAACGGGAAATCAATCGCAATGCATTCTATGCTGCGCCAGGCTGGGCATAAATCGGCAGCAAAGGGGAATTATTTGCATTGTAAACAATGCTACAGTGGGGGCTTGATTGCGCAACACATCATTTGCATTTCATATAACTGGCTCCACTAGAGCAGCCAATCACTATCTGCATTGCTTATGAACTCTGCTCTGTTGGGATCACAGAGCAGATGCGCAAGGTGAAATCATTTGCAATGCATTCTATACACTGCTCCAAGTTGGGCATATAAATGAGCAGCGGAGGGGGAATTAATGGCATTGTATACAAACAATGCTTAGGTGGGCTTGATTGCGCAACACATCATTTGCATTTCATATAAACAAAAGGCCGGCTCCAGTAAAGCAGCCAATTACTATGTGCATTGCCTATGAAATCTGCTCTGCTGGGACCACAGAGCATATGCGCAAGGGGAAATCACTGGCAATGCATTCTACACTGCTCCAAGGTGGGCATACTAATGAGCAGCAAATGGGTAGTTAACAGCATTGTATATAAACAATGCTAGTGTGGGCTTGGGAGGGGGCCCTGTCTAAATCCTAGGTGCAACAAAACTATGTGCATTGCGTCTGAACTGCTCTGTTGGGACTACAAAGCTTGAAATCAACGGGAAATCAATCGCAATGCATTCTATGCTGCGCCAGGCTGGGCATAAATCGGCAGCAAAGGGGAATTATTTGCATTGTAAACAATGCTACAGTGGGGGCTTGATTGCGCAACACATCATTTGCATTTCATATAACTGGCTCCACTAGAGCAGCCAATCACTATCTGCATTGCTTATGAACTCTGCTCTGTTGGGATCACAGAGCAGATGCGCAAGGTGAAATCATTTGCAATGCATTCTATACACTGCTCCAAGTTGGGCATATAAATGAGCAGCGGAGGGGGAATTAATGGCATTGTATACAAACAATGCTTAGGTGGGCTTGATTGCGCAACACATCATTTGCATTTCATATAAACAAAAGGCCGGCTCCAGTAAAGCAGCCAATTACTATGTGCATTGCCTATGAAATCTGCTCTGCTGGGACCACAGAGCATATGCGCAAGGGGAAATCACTGGCAATGCATTCTACACTGCTCCAAGGTGGGCATACTAATGAGCAGCAAATGGGTAGTTAACAGCATTGTATACAAACAATGCTAGAGTGGGCTTGGGAGGGGGTCCTGTCTAAATCCTAGGTGCAACAAATCTATGTGCATTGCGTCTGAACTGCTCTGTTGGGACTACAAAGCTTGAAATCAACGGGAAATCAATCGCAATGCATTCTATGCTGCGCCAGGCTGGGCATAAATCAGCAGCAAAGGGGAATTATTTGCATTGTAAACAATGCTACAGTGGGGGCTTGATTGCGCAACACATCATTTGCATTTCATATAACTGGCTCCACTAGAGCAGCCAATCACTATCTGCATTGCTTATGAACTCTGCTCTGTTGGGATCACAGAGCAGATGCGCAAGGTGAAATCATTTGCAATGCATTCTATACACTGCTCCAAGTTGGGCATATAAATGAGCAGCGGAGGGGGAATTAATGGCATTGTATACAAACAATGCTTAGGTGGGCTTGATTGCGCAACACATCATTTGCATTTCATATAAACAAAAGGCCGGCTCCAGTAAAGCAGCCAATTACTATGTGCATTGCCTATGAAATCTGCTCTGCTGGGACCACAGAGCATATGCGCAAGGGGAAATCACTGGCAATGCATTCTACACTGCTCCAAGGTGGGCATACTAATGAGCAGCAAATGGGTAGTTAACAGCATTGTATACAAACAATGCTAGAGTGGGCTTGGGAGGGGGTCCTGTCTAAATCCTAGGTGCAACAAATCTATGTGCATTGCGTCTGAACTGCTCTGTTGGGACTACAAAGCTTGAAATCAACGGGAAATCAATCGCAATGCATTCTATGCTGCGCCAGGCTGGGCATAAATCAGCAGCAAAGGGGAATTATTTGCATTGTAAACAATGCTACAGTGGGGGCTTGATTGCGCAACACATCATTTGCATTTCATATAACTGGCTCCACTAGAGCAGCCAATCACTATCTGCATTGCTTATGAACTCTGCTCTGTTGGGATCACAGAGCAGATGCGCAAGGTGAAATCATTTGCAATGCATTCTATACACTGCTCCAAGTTGGGCATATAAATGAGCAGCGGAGGGGGAATTAATGGCATTGTATACAAACAATGCTTAGGTGGGCTTGATTGCGCAACACATCATTTGCATTTCATATAAACAAAAGGCCGGCTCCAGTAAAGCAGCCAATTACTATGTGCATTGCCTATGAAATCTGCTCTGCTGGGACCACAGAGCATATGCGCAAGGGGAAATCACTGGCAATGCATTCTACACTGCTCCAAGGTGGGCATACTAATGAGCAGCAAATGGGTAGTTAACAGCATTGTATACAAACAATGCTAGAGTGGGCTTGGGAGGGGGTCCTGTCTAAATCCTAGGTGCAACAAATCTATGTGCATTGCGTCTGAACTGCTCTGTTGGGACTACAAAGCTTGAAATCAACGGGAAATCAATCGCAATGCATTCTATGCTGCGCCAGGCTGGGCATAAATCGGCAGCAAAGGGGAATTATTTGCATTGTAAACAATGCTACAGTGGGGGCTTGATTGCGCAACACATCATTTGCATTTCATATAACTGGCTCCACTAGAGCAGCCAATCACTATCTGCATTGCTTATGAACTCTGCTCTGTTGGGACCACAGAGCAGATGCGCAAGGTGAAATCATTTGCAATGCATTCTATACACTGCTCCAAGTTGGGCATATAAATGAGCAGCGGAGGGGGAATTAATGACATTGTATACAAACAATGCTTAGGTGGGCTTGATTGCGCAACACATCATTTGCATTTCATATAAACAAAAGGCAGGCTCCAGTAAAGCAGCCAATTACTATGTGCATTGCCTATGAAATCTGCTCTGCTGGGACCACAGAGCATATGCGCAAGGGGAAATCACTGGCAATGCATTCTACACTGCTCCAAGGTGGGCATACTAATGAGCAGCAAATGGGTAGTTAACAGCATTGTATACAAACAATGCTAGAGTGGGCTTGGGAGGGGGTCCTGTCTAAATCCTAGGTGCAACAAATCTATGTGCATTGCGTCTGAACTGCTCTGTTGGGACCACAAAGCTTGAAATCAACGGGAAATCAATCGCAATGCATTCTATGCTGCGCCAGGCTGGGCATAAATCGGCAGCAAAGGGGAATTATTTGCATTGTAAACAATGCTACAGTGGGGGCTTGATTGCGCAACACATCATTTGCATTTCATATAACTGGCTCCACTAGAGCAGCTAATCACTATCTGCATTGCTTATGAACTCTGCTCTGTTGGGACCACAGAGCAGATGCGCAAGGTGAAATCATTTGCAATGCATTCTATACACTGCTCCAAGTTGGGCATATAAATGAGCAGCGGAGGGGGAATTAATGGCATTGTATACAAACAATGCTTAGGTGGGCTTGATTGCGCAACACATCATTTGCATTTCATATAAACAAAAGGTCGGCTCCAGTAAAGCAGCCAATTACTATGTGCATTGCCTATGAAATCTGCTCTGCTGGGACCACAGAGCATATGCGCAAGGGGAAATCACTGGCAATGCATTCTACACTGCTCCAAGGTGGGCATACTAATGAGCAGCAAATGGGTAGTTAACAGCATTGTATACAAACAATGCTAGAGTGGGCTTGGGAGGGGGTCCTGTCTAAATCCTAGGTGCAACAAATCTATGTGCATTGCGTCTGAACTGCTCTGTTGGGACTACAAAGCTTGAAATCAACGGGAAATCAATCGCAATGCATTCTATGCTGCGCCAGGCTGGGCATAAATCGGCAGCAAAGGGGAATTATTTGCATTGTAAACAATGCTACAGTGGGGGCTTGATTGCGCAACACATCATTTGCATTTCATATAACTGGCTCCACTAGAGCAGCCAATCACTATCTGCATTGCTTATGAACTCTGCTCTGTTGGGATCACAGAGCAGATGCGCAAGGTGAAATCATTTGCAATGCATTCTATACACTGCTCCAAGTTGGGCATATAAATGAGCAGCGGAGGGGGAATTAATGGCATTGTATACAAACAATGCTTAGGTGGGCTTGATTGCGCAACACATCATTTGCATTTCATATAAACAAAAGGCCGGCTCCAGTAAAGCAGCCAATTACTATGTGCATTGCCTATGAAATCTGCTCTGCTGGGACCACAGAGCATATGCGCAAGGGGAAATCACTGGCAATGCATTCTACACTGCTCCAAGGTGGGCATACTAATGAGCAGCAAATGGGTAGTTAACAGCATTGTATACAAACAATGCTAGAGTGGGCTTGGGAGGGGGTCCTGTCTAAATCCTAGGTGCAACAAATCTATGTGCATTGCGTCTGAACTGCTCTGTTGGGACTACAAAGCTTGAAATCAACGGGAAATCAATCGCAATGCATTCTATGCTGCGCCAGGCTGGGCATAAATCAGCAGCAAAGGGGAATTATTTGCATTGTAAACAATGCTACAGTGGGGGCTTGATTGCGCAACACATCATTTGCATTTCATATAACTGGCTCCACTAGAGCAGCCAATCACTATCTGCATTGCTTATGAACTCTGCTCTGTTGGGACCACAGAGCAGATGCGCAAGGTGAAATCATTTGCAATGCATTCTATACACTGCTCCAAGTTGGGCATATAAATGAGCAGCAGAGGGGGAATTAATGTCATTGTATACAATGCTTAGGTGGGCTTGATTGCGCAACACATCATTTGCATTTCATATAAACAAAAGGCCGGCTCCAGTAAAGCAGCCAATTACTATGTGCATTGCCTATGAAATCTGCTCTGCTGGGACCACAGAGCATATGCGCAAGGGGAAATCACTGGCAATGCATTCTACACTGCTCCAAGGTGGGCATACTAATGAGCAGCAAATGGGTAGTTAACAGCATTGTATACAAACAATGCTAGAGTGGGCTTGAGAGGGGGTCCTGTCTAAATCCTAGGTGCAACAAATCTATGTGCATTGCGTCTGAACTGCTCTGTTGGGACTACAAAGCTTGAAATCAACGGGAAATCAATCGCAATGCATTCTATGCTGCGCCAGGCTGGGCATAAATCAGCAGCAAAGGGGAATTATTTGCATTGTAAACAATGCTACAGTGGGGGCTTGATTGCGCAACACATCATTTGCATTTCATATAACTGGCTCCACTAGAGCAGCCAATCACTATCTGCATTGCTTATGAACTCTGCTCTGTTGGGACCACAGAGCAGATGCGCAATGTGAAATCATTTGCAATGCATTCTATACACTGCTCCAAGTTGGGCATATAAATGAGCAGCGGAGGGGGAATTAATGGCATTGTATACAAACAATGCTTAGGTGGGCTTGATTGCGCAACACATCATTTGCATTTCATATAAACAAAAGGCCGGCTCCAGTAAAGCAGCCAATTACTATGTGCATTGCCTATGAAATCTGCTCTGCTGGGACCACAGAGCATATGCGCAAGGGGAAATCACTGGCAATGCATTCTACACTGCTCCAAGGTGGGCATACTAATGAGCAGCAAATGGGTAGTTAACAGCATTGTATACAAACAATGCTAGTGTGGGCTTGGGAGGGGGCCCTGTCTAAATCCTAGGTGCAACAAAACTATGTGCATTGCGTCTGAACTGCTCTGTTGGGACTACAAAGCTTGAAATCAACGGGAAATCAATCGCAATGCATTCTATGCTGCGCCAGGCTGGGCATAAATCGGCAGCAAAGGGGAATTATTTGCATTGTAAACAATGCTACAGTGGGGGCTTGATTGCGCAACACATCATTTGCATTTCATATAACTGGCTCCACTAGAGCAGCCAATCACTATCTGCATTGCTTATGAACTCTGCTCTGTTGGGATCACAGAGCAGATGCGCAAGGTGAAATCATTTGCAATGCATTCTATACACTGCTCCAAGTTGGGCATATAAATGAGCAGCGGAGGGGGAATTAATGGCATTGTATACAAACAATGCTTAGGTGGGCTTGATTGCGCAACACATCATTTGCATTTCATATAAACAAAAGGCCGGCTCCAGTAAAGCAGCCAATTACTATGTGCATTGCCTATGAAATCTACTCTGCTGGGACCACAGAGCATATGCGCAAGGGGAAATCACTGGCAATGCATTCTACACTGCTCCAAGGTGGGCATACTAATGAGCAGCAAATGGGTAGTTAACAGCATTGTATACAAACAATGCTAGAGTGGGCTTGGGAGGGGGTCCTGTCTAAATCCTAGGTGCAACAAATCTATGTGCATTGCGTCTGAACTGCTCTGTTGGGACTACAAAGCTTGAAATCAACGGGAAATCAATCGCAATGCATTCTATGCTGCGCCAGGCTGGGCATAAATCGGCAGCAAAGGGGAATTATTTGCATTGTAAACAATGCTACAGTGGGGGCTTGATTGCGCAACACATCATTTGCATTTCATATAACTGGCTCCACTAGAGCAGCCAATCACTATCTGCATTGCTTATGAACTCTGCTCTGTTGGGACCACAGAGCAGATGCGCAAGGTGAAATCATTTGCAATGCATTCTATACACTGCTCCAAGTTGGGCATATAAATGAGCAGCGGAGGGGGAATTAATGGCATTGTATACAAACAATGCTTAGGTGGGCTTGATTGCGCAACACATCATTTGCATTTCATATAAACAAAAGGTCGGCTCCAGTAAAGCAGCCAATTACTATGTGCATTGCCTATGAAATCTGCTCTGCTGGGACCACAGAGCATATGCGCAAGGGGAAATCACTGGCAATGCATTCTACACTGCTCCAAGGTGGGCATACTAATGAGCAGCAAATGGGTAGTTAACAGCATTGTATACAAACAATGCTAGAGTGGGCTTGGGAGGGGGTCCTGTCTAAATCCTAGGTGCAACAAATCTATGTGCATTGCGTCTGAACTGCTCTGTTGGGACTACAAAGCTTGAAATCAACGGGAAATCAATCGCAATGCATTCTATGCTGCGCCAGGCTGGGCATAAATCGGCAGCAAAGGGGAATTATTTGCATTGTAAACAATGCTACAGTGGGGGCTTGATTGCGCAACACATCATTTGCATTTCATATAACTGGCTCCACTAGAGCAGCCAATCACTATCTGCATTGCTTATGAACTCTGCTCTGTTGGGACCACAGAGCAGATGCGCAAGGTGAAATCATTTGCAATGCATTCTATACACTGCTCCAAGTTGGGCATATAAATGAGCAGCGGAGGGGGAATTAATGGCATTGTATACAAACAATGCTACAGTGGGCTTGATTGCGCAACACATCATTTGCATTTCATATAAACAAAAGGCAGGCTCCAGTAAAGCAGCCAATTACTATGTGCATTGCCTATGAAATCTGCTCTGCTGGGACCACAGAGCATATGCGCAAGGGGAAATCACTGGCAATGCATTCTACACTGCTCCAAGGTGGGCATACTAATGAGCAGCAAATGGGTAGTTAACAGCATTGTATACAAACAATGCTAGAGTGGGCTTGGGAGGGGGTCCTGTCTAAATCCTAGGTGCAACAAATCTATGTGCATTGCGTCTGAACTGCTCTGTTGGGACTACAAAGCTTGAAATCAACGGGAAATCAATCGCAATGCATTCTATGCTGCGCCAGGCTGGGCATAAATCGGCAGCAAAGGGGAATTATTTGCATTGTAAACAATGCTACAGTGGGGGCTTGATTGCGCAACACATCATTTGCATTTCATATAACTGGCTCCACTAGAGCAGCCAATCACTATCTGCATTGCTTATGAACTCTGCTCTGTTGGGATCACAGAGCAGATGCGCAAGGTGAAATCATTTGCAATGCATTCTATACACTGCTCCAAGTTGGGCATATAAATGAGCAGCGGAGGGGGAATTAATGGCATTGTATACAAACAATGCTTAGGTGGGCTTGATTGCGCAACACATCATTTGCATTTCATATAAACAAAAGGCCGGCTCCAGTAAAGCAGCCAATTACTATGTGCATTGCCTATGAAATCTGCTCTGCTGGGACCACAGAGCATATGCGCAAGGGGAAATCACTGGCAATGCATTCTACACTGCTCCAAGGTGGGCATACTAATGAGCAGCAAATGGGTAGTTAACAGCATTGTATACAAACAATGCTAGAGTGGGCTTGGGAGGGGGTCCTGTCTAAATCCTAGGTGCAACAAATCTATGTGCATTGCGTCTGAACTGCTCTGTTGGGACTACAAAGCTTGAAATCAACGGGAAATCAATCGCAATGCATTCTATGCTGCGCCAGGCTGGGCATAAATCAGCAGCAAAGGGGAATTATTTGCATTGTAAACAATGCTACAGTGGGGGCTTGATTGCGCAACACATCATTTGCATTTCATATAACTGGCTCCACTAGAGCAGCCAATCACTATCTGCATTGCTTATGAACTCTGCTCTGTTGGGACCACAGAGCAGATGCGCAAGGTGAAATCATTTGCAATGCATTCTATACACTGCTCCAAGTTGGGCATATAAATGAGCAGCAGAGGGGGAATTAATGTCATTGTATACAATGCTTAGGTGGGCTTGATTGCGCAACACATCATTTGCATTTCATATAAACAAAAGGCCGGCTCCAGTAAAGCAGCCAATTACTATGTGCATTGCCTATGAAATCTGCTCTGCTGGGACCACAGAGCATATGCGCAAGGGGAAATCACTGGCAATGCATTCTACACTGCTCCAAGGTGGGCATACTAATGAGCAGCAAATGGGTAGTTAACAGCATTGTATACAAACAATGCTAGAGTGGGCTTGAGAGGGGGTCCTGTCTAAATCCTAGGTGCAACAAATCTATGTGCATTGCGTCTGAACTGCTCTGTTGGGACTACAAAGCTTGAAATCAACGGGAAATCAATCGCAATGCATTCTATGCTGCGCCAGGCTGGGCATAAATCGGCAGCAAAGGGGAATTATTTGCATTGTAAACAATGCTACAGTGGGGGCTTGATTGCGCAACACATCATTTGCATTTCATATAACTGGCTCCACTAGAGCAGCCAATCACTATCTGCATTGCTTATGAACTCTGCTCTGTTGGGATCACAGAGCAGATGCGCAAGGTGAAATCATTTGCAATGCATTCTATACACTGCTCCAAGTTGGGCATATAAATGAGCAGCGGAGGGGGAATTAATGGCATTGTATACAAACAATGCTTAGGTGGGCTTGATTGCGCAACACATCATTTGCATTTCATATAAACAAAAGGCCGGCTCCAGTAAAGCAGCCAATTACTATGTGCATTGCCTATGAAATCTGCTCTGCTGGGACCACAGAGCATATGCGCAAGGGGAAATCACTGGCAATGCATTCTACACTGCTCCAAGGTGGGCATACTAATGAGCAGCAAATGGGTAGTTAACAGCATTGTATACAAACAATGCTAGTGTGGGCTTTGGGAGGTGGTCCTGTCTAAATGCTGCTCTAGCAATTGTCTGTGCATTGTGCCTGAACACTGCTTTGTTTTAGCCTACTGGCTACACTATATATGGACATTAATGAATAGTTTTCATTGAAAACTTTCATATTTTTTAAATTAGATTAGTTTAAACCTATTTGTGTGGGAATGGCATGCGTCATACCTTTTCCCCTTAGGGGAGAAGGCATATTGACCCAGTGCCTGAAGTCTGAACCAAGAATAGGGCACTTTAATTTTGGCCTGGCCAAAGTGTTTGTTGACTGTAGTATGGTGCCCTCATACTCTAACCAAGAAAAACTAAAAACCATTCCAAGATCAAAACGCCGTATTCTCAGGAAGAAAGGATGAACAGTTCAAGAGGATCCTCCGTTCCCTTCATAAACCATAGTCAAACATCTAGACTGCCTGCCAGGTTGCCCTGGGAGCAGTTGGAGAAGAGACTGAATCAGATCCAGGCCTGTCCTTCTCGGAGGAATGGGCACTCTTCCCCCGGTCCAGCAAGACTGAGATTGACCCAGTCTCTCCACCTTCTACTTCAGAACAGCCTAGCGACCAGATTAGATGCCCAATTACAGCTTACAATGGAAACGTTAGATATTCTTGCAACAGTCGCCCTTTACTTCCAGAGAGCGGGGGCTTCTCTGTAGACTTTCCCAAGAGGTATGAGAGTGAAATACCTGCTCAACCATTCATCCCTGATTGATTGAGCAATTGACTTTCTCCTACCTAACTCGGTCTAGCAATATTTTTTGGGTCCACAAAATTGAGTGGCTAAACCCAAGCAATGAGTTATGATTAAAGCTCATAACTCAGGTAGTTGATTGAGCGATAGACTTTCTCCTTCCTAACTCGGTCTAGCAATATTTTTTGGGTCCACAACATTGAGTGGCTAAACCCAAGCAATGAGTTATGATTAAAGCTCATAACTCAGGTAGTTGATTGAGCGATAGACTTTCTCCTTCCTAACTCGGTCTAGCATTATTTTTTGGGTCCACAACATTGAGTGGCTAAACCCAAGCAATGAGTTATGATTAAAGCTCATAACTCAGGTAGTTGATTGAGCAATAGACTTTCTCCTTCCTAACTCGGTCTAGCAATATTTTTTGGGTCCACAACATTGAGTGGCTAAACCCAAGCAATGAGTTATGATTAAAGCTCATAACTCAGGTAGTTGATTGAGCGATAGACTTTCTCCTTCCTAACTCGGTCTAGCAATATTTTTTGGGTCCACAACATTGAGTGGCTAAACCCAAGCAATGAGTTATGATTAAAGCTCATAACTCAGGTAGTTGATTGAGCGATAGACTTTCTCCTTCCTAACTCGGTCTAGCATTATTTTTTGGGTCCACAACATTGAGTGGCTAAACCCAAGCAATGAGTTATGATTAAAGCTCATAACTCAGGTAGTTGATTGAGCGATAGACTTTCTCCTTCCTAACTCGGTCTAGCAATATTTTTTGGGTCCACAACATTGAGTGGCTAAACCCAAGCAATGAGTTATGATTAAAGCTCATAACTCAGGTAGTTGATTGAGCGATAGACTTTCTCCTTCCTAACTCGGTCTAGCATTATTTTTTGGGTCCACAACATTGAGTGGCTAAACCCAAGCAATGAGTTATGATTAAAGCTCATAACTCAGGTAGTTGATTGAGCGATAGACTTTCTCCTTCCTAACTCGGTCTAGCAATATTTTTTGGGTCCACAACATTGAGTGGCTAAACCCAAGCAATGAGTTATGATTAAAGCTCATAACTCAGGTAGTTGATTGAGCGATAGACTTTCTCCTTCCTAACTCGGTCTAGCAATATTTTTTGGGTCCACAACATTGAGTGGCTAAACCCAAGCAATGAGTTATGATTAAAGCTCATAACTCTGGCGATGCTTTTATAGCATGTTAGACACATTTTTTATCATCCTTAATGAGTTTTATGTAGGTACCCACCATTTGCTAATGCTGCAGGAGCAGAAAAGGGATTCCATCTTGCTTGGAGTGTGCCTGGCTCCCCATCTTGCTTGAAGAGATCATGGCTCATCAACTAGTCATGGAAAAGAGAAAATTTACAATGGCATCATGCCTACTTATCCAGAGATAATGAAATCTGAGGTTTGGTTTAAAAATACACAATCTAAACCATGACATGATATACATTTTTTTACTGTTAACCTAAAATGCTTGCTGCAAGGTTGTTATGGTTAAACCTACTTCAATATCTCCAGGTCACTTAACCCTTGAAACTCTAAAGCTGGCCATGCACCTGTCAGTTTTTTACATTCAGCCAATTAGTAAAATTTTTAAAAAGAAAAAAATTAAAAAAAACCAAAACTGACTTGATTCCTCCATCCACACACAATGTGGGTGCTGGAATCCTCCCCACTGTATCATTGTATTCTGACAGCAGGGAGACTTCCCTGCTGTCAAAATATACAGATCATCTCTCCAGCCTACGGCACTGACCGATTGGGAATATACTGACTTCTGTTCAACCACAGTGGCCACACATGGATCCAAATTCAGCTTTAGTTACTCTAAGGCTGGCCATATATGGAAGATTTTTTTTTTAAAGTGGGCTGATCAAAAAAAACAAAACAAAGAACTGAACCGATTACCACATTGACACAAGTGGGGTCAATAGAGAAATCCTTCCTGCTTGGTTATTGTATACTGACAAAGGGGAGACAACTCCACTGTCAAAATACACTAATAAGCACTTATTGAAAGTAAAACCTTCCAACAAGCCGGTTCGAGAGAAGTCAATTGTTAGAGCAAAGTTTCAGGAATGGGAATAGCCATAGATGGATTGAAGATTCGGCTGGTTCCTGCTAAACTGGTCGAATTCCATTCCATCTATGGCCAGTTTCAGTGTTAAAGAGTATCTGCATGACTGAGGTCTCCAGAAGAAGAAACCTAAGAAGAAACCTGTGAAGAAAGCCTCCATATTTTTCCTCCGTTTACCCCTAATCAAAAAAAAGGAAGACCCGTGTTGTCCCGTGAAATTATAACCAACCAAAAAAAACATGTATTGCTTTATTTGCAATAAAACATTAACATTAACTAATAGACCCTAACATGGCACCACAAAGTGCTCACTACTTCCTAGGAGTATTACCAGAACATTTTTCTGTGACCTTAGCCTGAAAAAAACAAAATGTCTCTAGCTAGCTATCCTATCATAGTTCAAGGAAAATGTCAAAGCATAGTGGTACTGCGAACATTAACTAGGTACAGATGTTCCTCATCCCTACTGGAATAGTATACAGAAAAAATGGACAAAGAATGGGATTTTAATGGCACCACAACTAAAGGCAAGTTAAAAAATAGAATCTATTGAAAGGTTACATGATTTTAGGTAAAAAAAACAATCCCAAATACAAATACATAAATATTGCAATATATTTTTTGTCTGTTGACCCCAACTGAACTATGCTGGTGTCACCACTAATCCTCAATTTAAAATAGGGAGCCCCCAATCATTATAGTGTGTATATGGTGGCAAAAACCACCATGGTTCACCGATACCCAGTAGTGGCTTAATTGAGGGGTGGTGATGTCCAGCTTAGCGACAGGCTCAGCATGTTTTGCGTATTTATACACTTCATCAGGAGCTTGAGGGTTAAAGTGCTTACATCTATAAAAAAAAAAGTAGATCTAACATCATTAGGATATCTCAAACGTTCAAAAACATAAGAATAAGTTGTTACATGTTAGCCTCAACAAAGTCATGCAGAACACCACGTAATACTTACAAAACCATGAAAAGACCACATGAGGAGAGGACGGTTAGGGCAATATTGACCCCCAGATGAAAGGTTGATATGGGGACACACCTAAAGATAACCGTGCACAAGGATGTAACCCAGGCATGGACTGCATATAGTGTATTAACAGATTCAACAAAGGACAGCAACTTACTAGAGTATAGAAACTATCTCAATTAGGAGGTATAGAGACAAATAATTCTGTTTCATCAAAAGGAGGATATGTATTGCCTTGAAAAAAAAAGCTCCAAAAATTAAAGCACTGTGTAGATCTCCAAGATTGAGATCTATCTCTATCTCTATCATGCGTTTACAGGTCTATTTATTCTTACCTTGGTATTATAAAGAGCCCGATTATTAATACTAGACAGATTATTCAATATTGTTCCGCTATTGAATAAATATCTATCTAGTATTAATAATCAGGCTCTTTATAATCCTAAGGCAAGAATGAATAGACCTGTAAACACATTGATTTTTACATATATCTCAGTTTTGGAGATCTACACAGGGATTGATTTTTGGTGATTTTTTTCAGAGCAATACATATCCTCCTTTTGACTAAACAGGATTATTTGTCCCCATGCCTCCTAAATTGAGATAGTTTGTATACTCCAGTAAGTTGCCTTCCTTTGTTGAATCTGTTAATAGCCTATATGCAGTCCATGCCTGCGTCACATCCTCGTGCATGGTTATCCTTAGGTGTGTCCCCATATCAACCTTTCATTCTGGGGGTCCTTATTGCCCTAACCATCCTCCCCTCATGCAGTCTTTTCCTGGTTTTGTAAGTATTACGTGGTGTTCTGCATGAATTTGCGGAGGCTCATATGTAACGCTCTATACTTATGTTTTTGAATGTTTGAGATATCCAATATCTTTACATCTACTTTATTATAGATGCATGCACTTAAACCTCAAGCTCCTGAAGAAGCGTATAAATACGCAAAACATCTTGAGCAAGTCGCTAAGCTGAATATCACCACCCCTCAATTAAGCCACTATTGGATAGCTGGATATTAGGGAACCATGGTGGTTTTTACCACCATATACACACACTATGATGATTGGGGGCTCCCCATTTTAAATTGAGGATTAGTGGTGAAATCAGAATAGTTCAGTTGGGGTCAATAGACAAAAAAAATAGTGCAATATATATGTATTTGGGATTGTTTTTTAACCTCAAATCAAACTTTTCAATAAATTCTATTTTCTAACTCACCTTTAGTTGTGCCGCCATTAAAATCCCATTCTTTGTCTATTTTTCTGTAGCTATCCTACCAACCCCTATATGCTGTGCACATCATACAACAGACCATAATTGTACCATCACCATAAGCCCAATACCAAGGGGCCCCCAGTGGTACAGGAAAGGGAAGAACCCCAAAATGTACACAGGAACAAGCCAGAAGGTAAAAACACATCAAGATTACCTGACTTGCAGCAACCCGTCCTACCCAGGCCACAGAGGTCTATTGTACCTCCTATCTAACCAGGACAGTTTTAAGAAACTGCTTTAATTAGTACAAAGGTCTTAGCAGAACGAGGTTTTCAATATTTAATAGTGTACTGAGCACAAATGAACAGACATGAGATAATAATCCTTGCATTTCCTGTAAAAGGAATGTTCTTTAAAATATCCTTATACCAAGATACTTGAGCTTAATACACACGATATAAAAAAACAAAAAACAAAATATTATATTATAATACAATATATATATATATATATATATATATATATATATATATATATATATATATATATATATATATATATATATATATATATATATATATAATAATGTTTCCCTTAAATGTGCCACAGCATTTATAGACTAAATTTGATACATACCTCTAATTTCTCAGCAGTTGACTCTTGAACAGCCCATCATTGCCATAGTTCAGTCTTGATGGTCATCTCACCATCTACAAAATAAATATAGGCATTGGGATCCCATAAAAACATAAGCAGTGAAACTGAAGAATATGCGTTGGGTGTAATGAACAATGGATAATTGAAAAATTGAAGTTAGCTATTTAAAGTATTGAAGTTCTAATGGACAGCTCAAAAGGAGAAGGAGAGTTTATGTAGAACGTACCTACATCCTAAATTGACATATCCAAAGACAACGCATACAAATGGGGGAACAGGACTTTCTTTGTGCCGTTATGAGACATTTAAAAGAGAATTTAAAATTAAAAATGTTTGTATTGTGTACATATAGTTTTATAAAAAAAAAAAAAAAAGTATATAAAGATCATATAAACATACAAGTTATAGATCTGTTTTTTTATCCCTGGATGGTCACCAAGGATGAGCAAACCCCCCCCCCCCCCCTTCCGTTTGGTTCGCAACAGAACATCCGAGGAGGCAAAACATTAAGAACACAGGAAGAACACACGAACACCATTAAAAAGTCTATCAAAAGTGCTCATTTTAAAGGCTTATATGCAAGTTAGTGTCATAAAAAGTGTTTGGGAACCCGGGTCCTGCCCCACGGGACATGTATCAATGCAAACAAAAGTTTTTAAAAAACGGCCGTTTTTTCGGGAGCAGTGATTTTAATAATGCTTAAAGTGAAACAATAAAAATGAAATATTCCTTTAAATATTGTGCCTCTGGGGTGTTTATAGTATGCCTGTAAAGTGGTGCATTTTTCCTGTGTTTAGAACAGTGCCACAGCAAAATGACATTTCTAAAGGAAAAAAAGTAATTTATAACTGATCGCGACTGTAATGAATTGTCAGGTCTCGGCAATATAGATAAAACTCATTGAAAAAACCGCCATGGGTGCCCCCCCCCCCCCCAGTCCATTACCAGGCCCTTCGGGTCTGGTATGAATATTAAGGGGAACCCTGAACCAAAATTAAAAAAAATTGTGTGGGGGTCCCCCCAAATGCACACCAGGCCCTTCAGGTCTGATATGGAAATGAAGGGGAACCCCGCGCCAAAATTTAAAAAAAAAAAAAAAAGGCATAGGGGTCCCCGCAAAAGCCATACCAGACCCTTATCTGAGCATGCAACCTGGCAGGCCTCAGGAAAAGAGGGGGGGCGAGATAGCGCCCATGTCTTGAACTGTACCAGGCCACATGCCCTCAACAAGTGAAGGGTGCTTTTGGGTCTGGCCCCAAAGCACCTTGTCCCCATGTTGATGGGGACAAGGGCCTCATCCCCACAACCCTTGCATGGTGGTTGTGGGGCTTATTGGAATCTGGAAGCAGCCAGATCCTGGCCGTCCCATGTGAATTGGTATCGGGGTACATTGTACCCCTACCATCTCACAAAAAAAAAAAAAGTATCTAAAATGGTAAAGACAAGAGACAGCTTGGGACAAGTCCTTTGTTAAAAGATAAACAAATAAAAATGTCCCGCAATGTAAATCCATGACGCCAGATGGATCAAAAAAAAAAAGCCACAACAGTTTTGCCTCCATAGGAGGCTCCCGCTGAGTGACGCTTCTTCTGGGTGACAGCTGTTATATAGCTGAGGGTGGGGCACCCGGTTGACTTGAACGGGTGACTCCACACCCTCTGAGGCCTCCGTAGCATCAGAGAGGGGGTGGGGTCACCTGTTTACGTCACCGGGTGGCCCTGCCCTCAGCTATATAACAGCTGTCACCCAGAAGCGTCACTCAGCGGGAGCCTCCCATGGAGGTGGAATTGTTGCTGCTTTTTTTTTTTGGTCTGTTGGGCGCCGTGGATTTAGATCGTGGGACATTTTTATTTGTTTATCTTTTAATAAAGGACTTATCTCAAGCGGTCTCTTGTCTTTACCATTTTAGACACATTTTTTTGTGAAATGGTAGGGGTACCAACTCACATAGGGGGGGCCGGGATCTGGGGGTCCCCTTGTTAAAGGGGGCTTCCAGATTCTGATAAGCCCCCCCCCCGCCTGCATACCTCCACAACCACTGGGCAAGGGTTGTGGGGATGAGGCCCTTGTCCCCATCAACATGGGGACAAGGTGCTTTGGGGGTCTAACCCCCAAAGCACCCTCCCCAAGTTGAGGGCATTTGGCCTGGTATGGTTTAGGGGTGGGTGCTCTTTCGTTCCCGCCCTCTTTTCCTGCGGCCTGCCAGGTTGTGTGCTCGAATAAGGGTGGTATGGATTTTGGGGGGCCCCTACGCCATTTTTTTAAAAATTTTGGAGCAGGGTTTTCCTTATTTCCCTACCAGTCCTGAAGGACCTGGTATGGATTTTGGGGGGGCCCACACAATTTTTTTAAAAAAAATTTGGTTTAGGGTTCCCCTTAATATTCATACCAGACTCAAAGGTCCTTGTAATGGACTGGGGGGGAGCCCATGCCATTTTTTTCAATGAGTTTTAGCTATATTGCCAAGACCCGACAATTCATTACAGCCGCAATCAGTTTTAAATGACAATTATTCCTTTAGAAATGTAATTTTGCTGTGGTACCGTTCTAAACACAGGAAAAATGCACCACTTTACAGGCATAAGTAAAGACCCCCCCAGGCATGATATTTAAAGGAATATTTCATTTTTATTGTTTCACTTTAAGCATTAGAAAAATCACTGCTCCCAAAAAAACTTCTGTTTAAAAAACAATAAAAAAATAAAAAAATTGATGATATGTCCCCTGGGGCAGGACCCAGGTCCCCAAACACTTTTTATGACAATAACTTGCATAGAAACCTTTAAAATGAGCACTTTTTTCATGTTAGTGTCCTATAAACTTAAGCTGTGTTCAGGCGGCTTTCAAATTAGCCTTGAACAATGCATATTGTTCGGTGTTCGCCAAACATCCAAACAACCAAAGTTCAGCCTGAACCGTTCACCCATCCCTAAATAGTCACTACAACCCCAGGTTAGGAAACCCTTCTACCTGGAAAATTACTCCAGAGTAGATCAGTAAATGTAGGCCATTGAACTTGACATGTTTCATGGTCGCAAAAACATTGCCACCACCCTCACTTATAGCTGGCTATCGCAGTAAGAGGCATTGGAAGGCCACAGATAACAAAACCTGGGGAATGCCCAGGAAAAAACTCCAAACCTACTTACCACCAGCTTGCAGACAACCAATAAACCTAACAGTATATGTTAAAAACAGGGGTTCTGTCCGCACGCATTTGCAAACGCATGCGTAAGCCACAGAGCCACGTCACGGCACCCTGTAATCTGTGGTCCTAACACTAAGAATTTGGGTGTCCCCACAGTGGAGGCACATGCATGCTGATGGTTAAGTGTGGCCTTCCAATGCCTCTTACTGCGATAGCCAGCTATAAGTGAGGGTGGTGGCAATGTTTTTGTAATCACGTTGGGGTGTGTATTGGTCCAGCAATGCACCAGCACCTTTGCAGCCATTGTGCTATTTTCTGGGTGTCTGGTGTGTCCTGTACCTTTAAGGGGTGGGCTCCCTTCAGTCCACCTGCCCTCACTTAACCATCAGAATGCATGTGCCTCCACTGTGGGGACACCCAAATTTTTAGTGTTAGGACCACAGATTACATGGTGCCGTGACAAGGCTGTGTGGCTTACGCATGCGTTTGCAAATGCGTGCGGACTGAACCCCTGTTTTTAACGCATACTGTTAGACAGGTTAATTGGTTGTCTGCGAGCTGGTGGTAAGTAGGTTTGGAGTTTTTTCCTGGGCATTCCCCAGGTTTTGTTGTTATATGTTTGATGGTCGCCCGCTTTTTCAGGAGAAAAGTGAAGGGAAGCAGGACACTACAAGTGTATATAACGTCATAGTATTGAAGGCAACAAGAACAGCATAGTGTCCTCAACAGAAGATGACTAGAACAAAAAAAGGTACACGAACTCCTTATCCCAAGATCAGGCTGGGTCCGCTGGCAGCTATGAGTTCAGTTTACATAAGAGTCCAACATAATATTAAAGCTATAGTCTTGGATTTTACCAGACGTAGAGTACATACCGCAGTAGCAATGATATTAAAGCAAAGATTTTACAGGCGGATGGAAGTTGGAATATGGTGGAACTTTGAAAAGATAATGTAATCCATGTTCAGGGGAATAAGACCCAATGCGGGTCTCTCATACGTTTTTTTGATCCCTTATTCGCCTGGCAACTTTGGCTTTGGTGCCTCCATTATAGCTGCCGATGGACCCAGCATGATCTTAGGGTAAGCAGTTCCTGTACCTTTTTTGTTGTAATAATCTGCTGTTGAGGACACTATACTGTTCTTGTTACCTTTGATACTAGTACTTTGTTATGTACTCTATTATAGTGTCCTGCCCCACTCCACTTTTCTCCTGAAGAAGCTGGCGACCGTGAAACATGTTGAGTTCAATGGCCTACACTTAATGATCTCCTCTGGAGTGATTTCCCAGATAGAAGATTTTCCTACCCTGGGGGTGTAGTGACCATCAAGAGGAATAAAAAACAGGCCTATATCTTGTATGTTTATATGATCTATTTATTTACGGTTTTGTAAAACTTTATGTACACAATAAAAAAGGTCTTAAATTCTTGTTGTAATGTCTCACAAAGTGTTGCCATTTTGTGGGAGCGTCAAGTGTCAGACTTTATCCCCCTAAAGATATAAGGATTCTGACCCAATACCTAAAGTCTATTCTTTTGTCAGAGAGTATTGAATTTGGCCTGGCCAAAAAGATTGTTGGCTCTAGTATGGTGACCTCATACTCTAATCCAGGGCCAGATCTATCCGTCTGATGTGGGGGTGCAGTTAAAATTGTCAAAGGGGGGGGGGGGGGCAGAGGATGGGAGTTCAGCAGAACAGTATACAGAAACAGGAATCAGTAGGGCAGAGTACAGTTGGGTTAGCAGGGAAGTGTTAAATGTGTGAATTTAGGAATTAAGCCATGTTTGTTCAACCCACTGTTTGAACACAAAAAAAAAAAATTCTGATGTATGGGCTAAGAACTTAATTAAAACCAGCAACAGTGGTGACAATGAACACCTTGGTCAGGTCTATGTACAGTATATCTATGCATATTGTACAGAGTAGAGTACAGGGGTTAAGAGCAAGCAATAAACAAAACAGAGTACCCATTCACAACAGAGTCCTACCTTACACATCCATGTCTCTAAAGTCCCACCTTACATCAGTTTCCCCCTTACATTAGTCACGCACTTTATTGCAGAGTATCACCCCTTGCATCAAAGTGTGGCCGAGTGCCCCCTTACACATACATTATTACAAAAAGTATTGGCACACCTGCTTTTGCACGCACATGAACTTTAATGGCATCCCAGTATTAGTTCAATATTGAGTTGGCACACCCTTTTCAGCCATAACAGCTTCAACTCCTCTGGGAAGGCTGTCCACAAGGTTTAGGAGGGTGTCTATGGGAGTGTTTGACCATTCTTCCAGAAGCGCATTTGTGAGGTCAGGCACCGATGTTGGACGAGAAGGCCTGGCTCGCAGTGTTCGCTCTAATTCATCCCAAAGGTGTTCTATCGGGTTGAGGTCAAGACTCTTGTGCAAGACAGTCAAGTTCCTCCACCCCAAACTTGCTCATCCATGTCTTTATGGACCTTGCTTTATGCACTGGTCCAAATCATTTTGTGGAGGGGGGATTATGGTGGGGGGTTGATTTCAGGGGTTGGTCTTGGCCCCTTAGTTCCAGTGAAGGGAACTCTTAAGGCGTCAGCATACCGAGACATTTTGGACAATTTCATGCTCCCAACTTTGTGGGAACAGTTTGGGGATGGCCCCTTCCTGTTCCAACATGACTGCCTACCAATACACAAAGCAAGGTCCATAAAGACACAGATGAGCGAATTTGGGATGGAGGAACTTGACTGGCTTGCACAGAGTCCTGACCTCAACCCGATAGAACACCATCGGGATAAATTAGAGTGGAGACCGTGAGCCAGGCCTTCTCGTCCAACATCAGTGCCTGACCTCACAAATGCGCTTCTGGAAGAATGGTCAAACACTCCCATAGACACACTCCTAAACCTTGTGGGCAGCCTTTCCAGAAGAGTTGAAGCTGTTATAGCTGCAAAGGGTGGGCCAACTCAATATTGAACCCTATGGACCAACACTGGGGTGCCATTAAAGTTCATGTAAAGGCAGGCGTCCCAATACTTTTGGTAATATATAGTGTAGGTTTTTTAAATTTCTAAAACAAAAAGCTCCATTCACACATGGGTGTTTGCCATTGGTGATTCTGCCCGCGAATCCAAAATGCTGTGCAAAAATGACAATCGCACAACGCTTGTTCAGGTGCCACTCATTTAAATGGCACCTAAACATAGGTGCAATTTTGAAACGATAAATTAGCTGCAATCATGGAAAACCGCAATTGGCCAAGCCGACGCCCAAAAATAAGCTCCTGCTACTTTTTGAAGGACAAGTTTTGCACGTTGCAATTTTGCCACGATCACGTAGCAAAAATCACACCCGCATTTAGGTGCCATTGAAATCAATGGCACCCAAACAAGCGTTGTGTGATGTCATTTTTGCACAGCGTTTTTGTATCGCAATTCTGCCCGCAAAATGCTCAGGTGTGACTGGAATCCAAGTCAACATAAAGCGTTCTAGAAAATTTGAGCAAGTTGAAAAATGGTTTATAGTATGGTTGACTGTTCAGTATGCATTTGGGTTTAGAAACAAGAACACGGCACATAGCAAAGTGCAATAGTCAAACAGCCAATCAGCAACTGACCCATGCCGTTTTACAGCAGTTATGTGATTGTTTGCTTTAAGAGCATTACACATTGTACTGTCTATTGAATAAGCTCCAATTGGTAATGTATGGGAAGCATGTCTTCCCCTTGCCATTGGTAATGTATGGGAAGCATGTCTTCCCCTTGCCATTGGTAATGTATGGGAAGCATGTCTTCCCCTTGCCATTGGTAATGTATGGGAAGCAGGTCTTCCCCTTGCCATTGGTAATGTATGGGAAGCAGGTCTTCCCCTTGCCATTGGTAATGTATGGGAAGCATGTCTTCCCCTTGCCATTGGTGTTCAATGGGAAGCATGTCTTCCCTTGCCATTGGTGTTCAATGGGAAGCAGTGGCGGCCCATGCACTGTGGGCGGCCCCTTCCAGGACGCATGAATTCCTATGGCGGGGGCAGGAGGGGGTGGTACTTTTTGAAGCACCTGATTAGAGCCAGAGGCTCTAAGAGGCTTCAAAATAGGGTGGGCTCGGGGTGCAGAGAGTGCGCCCTGATCCCACCCAATTGTGTGACAATAGCGAATTCATTTTCACTATTTTCACGCTAACCTTCCTCCCCGCCAATCAGAAGGCAGGGCATCAGACCTGTTTCCTGATTGGCCAAAGCGCCAGGCCATCCTATTGGATGCCTGGCACTTAGGAAGAGGAGTGGACTCAGCAGAGGAGACATGCTGGAGCGGAGGTCACCGCCGCCGCTCTGGTGCACTTGCTGCACTGAGAGGAGCTTCTGCCTGGCGGTAAGTGCCAGGGGGGTCTGTCAGAGCCACACGCGCCCGCAGAGAGAGGGGAGGGTGGGGTTTGGGGGTGCTGCCAGAGCATCGAGCCCGCAAGTGGGGGGGGGGGTCGGTGGGCACACGTGGCTGCATTTGAAGGGCACAGTGAGGCTGCAATTAATGGGGGGGTTTCAGTATTTTTCAGTTTGTTTGCGCGCACCCCAAAAATTTTGAGCATAAACCGCCATTGATGGAAAGCATGTCTCCCCTTGCCATTGGTGTGCACTGGGAAGCATGTCTCCTCCTTGGTGATAGTAACAATTACTGTCAGCGCAGGATACAGTGTAATATACAGTAAAATTAGAGTGGTAGTAGTAAAAAAATACTAGTACTCAATATATATTGGATGGGGGATCATAAGTTCATAAGTAATGATATAGTAGTCCAAAGATACAGGTGATGAGGTAATTAGGGCAGCTGCTATCCTTAGAGAGCTGGCTCTGTATGCAGGAGAATAAGGGGGAGAGAACAAAGGGAGCGCCACCTAAGTGCAGTATTAAAACTAATTTTTAATGGCACAATGTACAAGAAACACACACAAGAAGTAGATAAAGTAAAGGGCCGGCCTGTGTGTATCATCCTGGAGTCTCCTCGGATCTGGAAATGGTTCCTGGTGTTGCGGTAGCAGGTCCTCAGCGCGTCCTGTGGCCACAGGCAAAAAGCCGGGACCAGCGTGGCGCGCACGGAAGTGAAGTCATTGGGACACATCCGGAGGAGCTGATCACAGGAAGGAGTAGATACTGACAGGCTACGTGCTTGGAGCTTCAGCTCCTTCTGTTGGCCAACAGGAGCTGAAGCTCCAAGTGCATAGACTGTCAGAATCTACTCCTTCCTGTGATCAGCTCCTCCGGATGTGTCCCCGTGACGTCCCTTCCGTGCGCGCCACGCTGGTCCCGGTTCTGCCTGTGGCCACAGGACGCGCTGAGGACCTGCTACAGCAACACCAGGAACCATTTCCGGAGCCGAGGAGACTCCAGGATAATACACACAGACGGGCCCTTTACTTTATCTACTTCTTGTGTGTGTTTCTTGTACATTGTGCCAATAAAAATTAGTTTTAATGCTGCACTTCGGTGGCGCTCCCTTTGTTCTCTCCCCCTTATTCTCCTGCATACAGAGCCAGCTCTCTAAGGATAGCAACTGCCCTAATTACCTCATCATCACCTGTATCTTTGGACTACTATATCATTACTTATGAACTTATGATCCCCCATCCAATATATATTGAGTACTAGTGTTTTTTTACCACTACCACTCTAATTTATTTTACTGTATATTACACTGTATCCTGCGCTGACAGTAATTGTTACTATCACCAAGGAGGAGACATGCTTCCCAGTGCACACCAATGGCAAGGGGAGACATGCTTCCCGTTGAACACCAATAGCAAGGGGAGAAATGCTTTTCATCAATGGCGGCTTATGCTCAAAATTTTGGGGGGCGCGCAAACAAACCGTAAAATACTGAAACCCCCCCATTAATTGCAGCCTCACTGTGCCCGTCAAATGCAGCCACTAGTGCCCACCGACCCCCCCCCCCACTTGCGGGCTCGATGCTCTGGCAGCACCCCCAAACCCCACCCCCCAGCCCCACCTCTCTCTGCGGGCGCGTGTGGCTCTGACAGACCCCCCTGGCACTTACCGCCAGGCAGAAAGAAGCTCCTCTCAGTGCAGCAAGTGCACCAGAGCGGAGGCGGTGACCTCCGCTCCAGCATGTCTCCTCTGCTGAGTCCACTCCTCTTCCTAAGTGCCAGGCATGCAATAGGGTGGCCTGGCGCTTTGGCCAATCAGGAAACAGGTCTGATGCCCTGCCTTCTGATTGGCAGGGAGGAAGGTTAGCGTGAAAATCGTGAAAATGAATTTGCTATTGTCACACAATTGGGTGGGATCAGGCGCACTCTCTGCACCCCGAGCCCACCCTATTTTGAAGCCTATTAGAGCCTCTGGCTCTAATCAGGTGCTTCAAAAAGTACCACCCCCTCCTGCCCCCGCCATAGGAATCCATGCATCCAGCATCCTGAAAGGGGCCGCCCAAAGTGCATGGGCCGCCACTGCTTCCCATTGAACACCAATGGCAAGGGGAAGACCTGCTTCCCATTGAACACCAATGGCAAGGGGAAGACCTGCTTCCCATTGAACACCAATGGCAAGGGGAAGACCTGCTTCCCATTGAACACCAATGGCAAGGGGAAGACCTGCTTCCCATACATTACCAATGGCAAGGGGAAGACCTGCTTCCCATACATTACCAATGGCAAGGGGAAGACCTGCTTCCCATACATTACCAATGGCAAGGGGAAGACCTGCTTCCCATACATTACCAATGGCAAGGGGAAGACGTGCTTCCCATACATTACCAATGGCAAGGGGAAGACGTGCTTCCCTTACATTACCAATGGCAAGGGGAAGACGTGCTTCCCATACATTACCAATGGCAAGGGGAAGACGTGCTTCCCATACATTACCAATGGCAAGGGGAAGACCTGCTTCCCATACATTACCAATGGCAAGGGGAAGACGTGCTTCCCATACATTACCAATGGCAAGGGGAAGACGTGCTTCCCATACATTACCAATGGCAAGGGGAAGACGTGCTTCCCATACATTACCAATGGCAAGGGGAAGACGTGCTTCCCATACATTACCAATGGCAAGGGGAGACAAGCTTCCCATTGAACATTTTCTACATTCACCTATCAGTGAGGAACCCCGCTGACAGCTTGATGGCTCATCGGTTCTGAAGGACATGGCGGCCAGCTTCCCAGCCTGCTCCTCAGCAACCAGCTATATATACACAGTGTTTTTAAGGGAAAAATGCAAAAAGCATCAAAAATTGCATCACAAACACAACACTTGTGTTTCTGCTGCAACTCCATTGAAGTCTATTACACACAAAATGTGGGGAAAAAAGTCCCCCCCCAAATCCTTTTCAAAAATGCACTGGCTTCATAATGCATAGATGTGAACATGTACCATAGGAAACCATGTTTCATAGGAACACCAATGGCAAGGGGAGACATGCTTCCCATTCATCAGCAATGACAAGTGGAGACTAGGGATGAGCCGAACACCCCACCCCCCTCGGTTCGGTTCGCAGCAGAACATGCGAACAGGCAAAAAATTCGGCAGAACACACAAACACCGTTAAAGTCTATGGGATACGAACATGAATAATCAAAAGTGCTAATTTTAAAGGCTTATATGCAAGTTATTGTCATAAAAAGTGTTTGGGGACCCCGGTCCTGCCCCAGGGGACATGTATCAATGCAAAAAAAAAAAAAATTTAAAAACTGACATTTTTTCAGGAGCAGTGATTTTTTAATGTTTAAAGTGAAACAATAAAAATGTAATATTCCTTTAAATATTGTGCCTGGGGGGTGTCTATAGTATGCCTGCAAAGTGGCACATTTTTTCCCAATGTTTAGAACAGTACCACAGCAAAAATTACATTTCTAAAGGAAAAATTGTCATTTAAAACTACTTGTGGCTTTAATGAATTGTCAGGTCTCTGCAATATAGATAAAACGCATTGAAAAAAAACGCATTGAAAAAAAAAAAAAAAAAAAGAAGGAGCATGCTCCCCCCCCCCAGTCCATTACCAGGCCCCTTGGGTCTGGTATGTATATTAAGAGGAAACCCCAAACCAAAATAAAAAGAAAATTGCGCAGAGGTCCCCCTAAAATCCATACCAGGCCCTTCAGTGCCGATATGGAAATTAAGGGGAACCCTGTGCCAAATTAAAAAAAAAATTAAAAATGGCGTAGGGGTCCCCCCAAAACCCATACCAGACCCTTATCCGAGCACGCAACCTGGCAGGCGGCAGGAAAAGAGGGGGGACAAGAGCGCCCCCCCTCCTGAACCGTACCTGGCCACATGCCCTCAACATGGGGAGGGTGCTTTTGGGGTCTGACCCCAAAGTACCTTGTCCCCATGTTGATGGGGACAAGGGCCTCATTACCCACAACCCTTGCCCGGTGGATGTGGGGTTTGTGGGCGGGTGGGCTTATCGGAATCTGGAAGCCCCCTTTAACAAGGGGACCCCCAGATCCCGGCCTCCCCCCTGTGCGAATATGTAATGGGGTACCCCTACCATGTCACAAGAAAGTGTCAAAAATGGTAAAGACAAGAGACAGCTTGGGACAGGTCCTTTATTAAAAAATAAAGAAATAAAAATGTCCTCCATGGGAGGCTCCCGCCGACTGACGCGTCTTCTCTGAGACAGTCCTTATATCACTGAGGGCGGGGCCACCCGGTGACGTAAATGGGTAACAACGCCCCCCTCTGATGCCACGGGGAAACCCCCATGGCGTCAGAGGGGGGCGAGGTCACCCATTTACGTCACGGAGTGGCCCCGCCCTCAGTAATATAAGAACTGTCACAGAGAAGACGCGTCAGTCGGCGGGAGCCTCCCATGGAGGACATTTTTATTTCTTTATTTTTTAATAAAGGACCTGTCCCAAGCTGTCTCTTGTCTTTACCATTTTTGACACTTTCTTGTGACATGGTAGGGGTACCCCATTTCCAATTCACACAGGGGGGAGGCCGGGATCTGGGGGTCCCCTTGTTGAAGGGGGCTTCCAGATTCCGATAAGCCCCCCGCCCGCAAACCCCACATCCACCGGGCAAGGGTTGTGGGTATGAGGCCCTTGTCCCCATCAACATGGGGACAAGGTACTTTGGGGTCAGACCCCAGTAGCACCCTCCCCATGTTGAGCGCATGTGGCCTGGTATGATTCAGGAGGGGGGCGCTCTCGCCCCCCCCCTCTTTCTGCGGCCTGCCAGGTAGCGTGCTCGGATAAGGGTCTGGTATGGATTTTGGGGGGACCCCTACGCCATTATCTTTTTTAATTTGGTGCAGGGTTCCCCTTAATTTACATATCAGACCCAAAGGGCCTGGTAATGGACTGGGGGGGGACCCATGTTCTTTTTTTCAATGAGTTTTATCTATATTGCCAAGACCCGACAATTCATTACAGCCGCAATCAGTTTTAAATGACAATTTTTCCTTTACAAATGTCATTTTCTATGGTACTGTTCTAAACATGGGAAAAATGCGCCACTTTGCAGGCATACTATAGAAACCCACCAGGCACGATATTTAAAGGAATATTTCATTTTTATTGTTTCACTTTAAGCATTATTTAAAAAAAAAAAAAAAAAAAAATTCACTGCTCCAGAAAAAACGGCCGTTTAAAAAAAAATTTTGCATTGATACATGTCCCCTGGGGCAGGAGCCGGGTCCCTAAACACCTTTTATGACAATAACTTGCATATAAGCCTTTAAAATTAGCACTTTTGATTTTTCATGTTAGTGTCCGATAGACTTTAACGGTATTCCGACGGCTTTCGAATTTGCCGCAAACACTGCATATTGTTCTCTGCTGGCGAACAGGCGAACACTCGATGTTCGAGTCGAACTTATGTTCGACTCAAACATTGGGCTCATCCCTACTGGAGACATGCTTCCCCTTCATTACCAATGGCAAGGGGAGACGTGCTTCCCATACAATGGCAAGGGGAGACGTGCTTCCCATACAATGGCAAGGGGAGACGTGCTTCCCATACAATGGCAAGGGGAGACGTGCTTCCCATACAATGGCAAGGGGAGACGTGCTTCCCATACAATGGCAAGGGGAGACGTGCTTCCCATACAATGGCAAGGGGAGACGTGCTTCCCATACAATGGCAAGGGGAGACGTGCTTCCCATACAATGGCAAGGGGAGACGTGCTTCCCATACAATGGCAAGGGGAGACGTGCTTCCCATACAATGGCAAGGGGAGACGTGCTTCCCATACAATGGCAAGGGGAGACGTGCTTCCCATACAATGGCAAGGGGAGACGTGCTTCCCATACAATGGCAAGGGGAGACGTGCTTCCCATACAATGGCAAGGGGAGACGTGCTTCCCATACAATGGCAAGGGGAGACGTGCTTCCCATACAATGGCAAGGGGAGACGTGCTTCCCATACAA
Organism: Lithobates septentrionalis; assembly: GCA_037952835.1. Lineage (NCBI taxonomy): Eukaryota > Metazoa > Chordata > Amphibia > Anura > Ranidae > Lithobates > Lithobates septentrionalis. The sequence continues at coordinate 82,792 of JBBDGP010005051.1, read as the reverse complement.
TGGCAAGGGGAGACGTGCTTCCCATACAATGGCAAGGGGAGACGTGCTTCCCATACAATGGCAAGGGGAGACGTGCTTCCCATACAATGGCAAGGGGAGACGTGCTTCCCATACAATGGCAAGGGGAGACATGCTTCCCATACAATGGCAAGGGGAGACATGCTTCCCATACAATGGCAAGGGGAGACATGCTTCCCATACAATGGCAAGGGGAGACATGCTTCCCATACAATGGCAAGGGGAGACATGCTTCCCATACAATGGCAAGGGGAGACATGCTTCCCATACAATGGCAAGGGGAGACATGCTTCCCATACAATGGCAAGGGGAGACATGCTTCCCATACAATGGCAAGGGGAGACATGCTTCCCATACAATGGCAAGGGGAGACATGCTTCCCATACAATGGCAAGGGGAGACATGCTTCCCATACAATGGCAAGGGGAGACATGCTTCCCATACAATGGCAAGGGGAGACATGCTTCCCATACAATGGCAAGGGGAGACATGCTTCCCATACAATGGCAAGGGGAGACATGCTTCCCATACAATGGCAAGGGGAGACATGCTTCCCATACAATGGCAAGGGGAGACATGCTTCCCATACAATGGCAAGGGGAGACATGCTTCCCATACAATGGCAAGGGGAGACATGCTTCCCATACAATGGCAAGGGGAGACATGCTTCCCATACAATGGCAAGGGGAGACATGCTTCCCATACAATGGCAAGGGGAGACATGCTTCCCATACAATGGCAAGGGGAGACATGCTTCCCATACAATGGCAAGGGGAGACATGCTTCCCATACAATGGCAAGGGGAGACATGCTTCCCATACAATGGCAAGGGGAGACATGCTTCCCATACAATGGCAAGGGGAGACATGCTTCCCATACAATGGCAAGGGGAGACATGCTTCCCATACAATGGCAAGGGGAGACATGCTTCCCATACAATGGCAAGGGGAGACATGCTTCCCATACAATGGCAAGGGGAGACATGCTTCCCATACAATGGCAAGGGGAGACATGCTTCCCATACAATGGCAAGGGGAGACATGCTTCCCATACAATGGCAAGGGGAGACATGCTTCCCATACAATGGCAAGGGGAGACATGCTTCCCATACAATGGCAAGGGGAGACATGCTTCCCATACATTGGCAAGGGGAGACATGCTTCCCATACATTGGCAAGGGGAGACATGCTTCCCATACATTGGCAAGGGGAGACATGCTTCCCATACATTGGCAAGGGGAGACATGCTTCCCATACATTGGCAAGGGGAGACATGCTTCCCATACATTGGCAAGGGGAGACATGCTTCCCATACATTGGCAAGGGGAGACATGCTTCCCATACATTACCAATGGCAAGGGGAGACATGCTGCCAATACATTACCAATGGCAAGGGGAGACATGCTTCACATTCATCATCAGTGGATTGGATTTAGGAGTTAAACGCTTGCTCTATGTAGTGCAAGGGCTTGCCTGTTTGAATAAAAAAAACAATAAGGCCCCAGCATATCATAGTTGATAGTAAACCTTAGGATGGATTATACATTAAGATAACATGAAAATTTGTCACATTTAAACAAAGTGCAGGAAAAAAAGTCTAAACTGTAACTTTTAAATGAACATTCCAAACATAATCCAACAATACTTACCAACCAAACAAACATGGCAGCAGCAAGCCATGTGCTCCCATCTGTAGGCCAAAAGGGGAAACCTGACCTCAAGTGGGCGTATTTATATGTAAATCAGCCATTTTTTTTTTCTCATAGAACTTTATTTGTGACAGTGCCAAACTGACAAAGCTCACACATGCTCAAAAAGTTTAAAATAACTTTTTTTTTCTTTTGCAATCGGGGGATTGTATGTTCACTGTTTCTGGACAAATGCAGAGAAAGGGAAATAACATTAAAATAAAAACAAAAAAAAGTTTTAAAATGAATGCTGCATGGGGAACCAGGAAGTTAAAAGGTCAGCTGACACTTACAGCCTTATCTTTTGCACTTTAACCCTTTACTGCACAGGTTCAACTTGACAAGATTTTTGCTTTAATGGTTTAAAGAAGAAAAAAAGACAAAAAAAAAAACGGTCTGTCACTTTTGTCTTGTAAAATTCAGCAACCAAATTAGACAAATAGGTTTATTTAATAATGCAAAGTACATTGACCCTACTTTCACACCCATGCATTTTTTAGTGCGTTTTGCAGTTTGCAGAAACGTATCACAGTCCATTTAACATGGCTTTGGTACACGTTCACAACTATGCGTTTTGCAGCCGGTGCATTTTTGGAAGGGGTTGGGGGGGGGGGGGTTTTCCCCGCGTTTTGCATGTAATAGGCTTCAATGGTGTCGCACCAGAAACGCAAGTGTTTTTTCCCCCTTTAAAAACACTGTATATAGCTGTTTGGAGCAGGCTGGGAAGACGGCTCCTACGTCCATAACAATTGATGTGTAATAGACTTTAATGGAGTCGCACCAGAAACGCAAGGGTGCCGTTTGTGATTCGATTTGCATTTTTCCCCTCCTTTAAAAACAATGTATATAGCTGGTTGCTAAGGAGGGGGCTGGGAAGCCGGCTGCCCCATGTATAACAATTGATGAGTCATCAGCTGTCAGCGGGGATGCCCGATGACAGCGGAATGTAAAAAAAAAAAAAGAAGAATTGCCAGCAAAAGAAAAAAAAAGGGCTTGGGTGCCCCCTCCCAGGTCCATACCAGGCCCTTCGGTAATAGACTTCAATGGAGTCGCACCAGAAACGCTGTGGTGTTTGTGATGCGATTTGATGTGTCTTGCATTTTTTTCCCTTTAAAAACACTGTGTATATAGCTGGTTGCTAAAGAGCGGGCTGGGAATCCAGTTGCCACATCCTTAACAACTGATGAGTGTAATAGACTTCAATGGAAGTATGGATTTGGGTACTGGACTTGGAGGGGACCCACACCCCAAAATTGTAAAAATGTTTTATATAATATATATTGGGCCCCCCCCCCCCCCAAAATCAATACCAGACCCTTATCTGAGCATGCAGCCCGGCAGGTCAGGAAAGGGAGAGGACCAGCGAGTGCCCCCCCCCTTGAACCACACCATGCCACATGCCCTCAATGTGGGGGGGGTGGTTTGGGGCAGGGGGCCTCTTCCCGACAACCCTTTAAGAAAGGGGCCCGCATATCCCGCCCCCCATGTGAATGAGTATAGGGAATGTAAAGCACCTGGCACTGTAGTCAAGGGTTTGGTGTGGCTTCAAAAAAATGAGACAACATTGTGGGAGCGTGTGATTAGGAAAGCAACCACCGACACCAAGAATGATAATTATTTTATTACACCGACATAAATCATGGGGTAGGTTTTATTTTCACTTATACCAACAATGGGGCTCATTTCCTCCCACTGACACCAAAAATATGGGGTTTATTTTCCTCCCAACACCAGAGATTTGGGACATACACTATATTGTGAAAAGTATTGTGACGCCTGCCTTTACACGCACATGAACTTTAATGACATCCCAGTCTTAGTCTGTAGGGTTCAATATTGAGTTGGCCCACCCTTTGCAGCTATAACAGCTTCAACTCTTCTGGGAAGGCTGTCCACAAGGTTTAGGAGTGTGTCTATGGGAATGTTTGACCATTCTTCCAGAAGCACAGTGGTGAGGGCAGGCACTGAGGTTGGACAAGAAGGCCTGGCTTGCAGTCTCCGCTCGTATTCATCCCAAAGGTGTTCTATCGGGTTGAGGTCAGGACTCTGTGCAGGCCAGTCAAGTTCCTCCACCCCAAACTCGCTCATCCATGTCTTTATCCACTTGCCGCCTGCCCATCGTCAAATGACGGCTGGGCGGTGCCGCTCTCATTTTGGGTGGACGCCATATGACGGCTTCTCAGAACGACCGCTCTCGCAGGCTGCGCCATGTTGCTAGGACAGGGCGCAACCCAAATCTGTGTAAAGAGCCACGGCCCTTTAACCATGCGATCAGCTGTGTCCAATCACAGCTGGTCACATGTAAACACGAAGATGCCGGTAATCTGCGCACCTCGCCTCACAGTGACAGAATGTGAGGAGAGGAGAGCTGTTCAGCGGCATCTCCAGACAGGGGAAAGTTAGGTATGTAATCAGGGCACTGATCATCATGATTACAATTAAGTGCCCACCAGTGCCAGCAATCAGTGCCCACAAGTGCCAGCAATCAGTGGCCAATAGTGATGCCAGTCAGTGCTGGCTATCAGTGCTGCCCATCAATGCCCATCACTGCTTCCCATCAATGCCACCCATCAATGCCCATCAGTGCTGCCTATCCATGCCCACCAGTGCCACCCATCAGTGCCGCCTATCAGTGTCCATAAGTGCGGCATATTCGTGCCTCCTCATCAGTGCCACCCAATCAGTGCCGCCTCATCAGCAGGGCCGTCTTTACCGCGGGGAAAAAGGGGCATCTACCCAGGGCCCTGTCATTGTTGGGGGCCCTGCGCTTCCCACTTCCTGAGCCCTGCGCTGCCCGCCGGAGTTCGGCCATCTCTGGTACTGGTCGCATGCTGGCTGCTCGCTACTGTCACTTGGAAATACATAAGCACGGCTTGTGTATTTCCAAGTGACAGCGCTCCTCTTCCGGCGGCCGTTCTCATCCCTCGGGTACACACATCAATCTATGAGAGCAGAGGAGGAAGGGGGAGGGGACTCTGCACAGGGGAAGCTGATTCTGGGACTGGCATGCTCCAAGGACATCGGAGGATAACATGCTGTGAGTAGCATTTGGGACAGAGTTTCCCTCTGTACTGGAATGGAGGGGATGGAGGGCTTTGTGGGAGGACAGCCTTGTACTTAGCGGGAGGGGAGCTCTGTACTGGAATCTGGGTGGGAGGAGAGCCGTGCACCTCTGCATTCTGCACCCATCTCACTCTTCACTCTGCATCCACCTCACTCTGCACCCACCTCACCCCTGCACCCACCCCACCCCTGCACCCATCTCACCCCTGCACCCACCCCACCCCTGCACTCACCTCACTCTGCACCCACCTCACCCCTGCACCCACCTCACTCCTGCACTTTGCACATAGTGCACCCCTCAATGCTAGTGCAGTTTGGCCACACCCGCAATTTGCACTGAGAGATTATGATGTGTAGTAACCTCTAGCAACTAATCAGTGAGCAATAATGATTTTCAGTAACCTCTAGAATCCAAATAGTCAGCAGTAATGATGTTCTGTAACCTCTAGCAACTAATCTGTGAGCTGTAATGATGTGTTGTAATCTCTGGCAGCCAATCACAATCGTTGCCTGACCTGCTGCAGTAAACTCATTTTGAGTCTAGCTGGGGGGGGGGGCCCAATAAAATCTCCTATCAATATTAAAGACGGCCCTGCTCATCAGTGCCACCATCAACATTTTTGGTCTATTTTTTTCCTAAAAACCCAGGAGTGATTAAATACCACCAAAAGAAAGCTCTATTTGTGTGAAGAAAATAACAATTTCACCTGGTTACAGTGTAGTATGACCGCGCAATTGTCATTCAAATTGTGACAGCGCTGAAAACTGAAAAATGGCTTGGGCAGGAAGGGGGTGTAAGTGCCCAGTATTGAGGTGGTTAAGGACCTTGTTTTGTGCACTGGTCCAAATCATTTGGTGGAGGGGGGATTTTGGTGGGGGGTTGTGTTTCAGGGGTTGGGCTTGGCCCCCTAGTTCCAGTGAAGGGAACTCTTAAGGCGTCAGCATACCAAGACATTTTGGACAATTTCATTCTCCCAACTTTGTGGGAACAGTTTGGGGATGGCCCCTTCCTGTTCCAACATGACTACATAGTATACTGTATATATGGTGGCAAATCGGCTCCTTTGCGCAGGATCACGTACCTGTATGCACCATCAGCAACCCGCTCCCACTGTGATTGGACACAGAGGGAGGCAATCAGCGGGTCCAGCAGATGCAATGTCTGTCGGGACCCACCGATTGTTCCCTAGAGAGGCAGAACGGCGGTCTGCCTATGTAAACAAGGCAGATCGCCGTCCTGTGAGAAGGGGAGATAGTGATCCTGTTTTTCTGCTAAGCAGGGACACGGATCTCTGCCTTCCCACAGTATAAGCACCTACCCCACACACAAGTAAGCACTCCCTAGGACACATTTAACCCATTAATCGCCCCTGAAGTTAACCCCTTCCCAGCCAGTGTCATTAGTACAGTGCCCCTGATGTTAACCCCTTCCCAGCCAGTGTCATTAGTACAGTGCCCCTGATGTTAACCCCTTCCCAGCCAGTGTCATTAGTACAGTGCCCCTGATGTTAACCCCTTCCCAGCCAGTGTCATTAGTACAGTGACCGTGCATATTTTTTAGCACTGATCACTATTGACCACTTCAGCCCCGGAAGGTTCACTTTTGCTTGCTTTTGGTGCCATTTGATCACCTCTGTGGTTTTTATTTTTTGCGCTATAAACAAAAAAAGACCGACAATTTTGATTTTTGATATTTTTTACTTTCTGCTATAAAACATATCCAAAAAAAAAAAAGAAAGAAATCTAATTTCTTCATCAGTTTAGGCCAATATGTATTCTGCTACATATTTTTGGTAAAATCCCAATAAGCGTATATTGATTGGTTTGCGCAAAAGTTAGTGTGTCTACAAACTATGGGATATTTTTATGGAATTTTTAAGGAATTTTTTTTTTACTAGTATTGGTGGCGATCTGTGATTTTTAGCGGGACTGCACCATTGCGGCAGACAGATCGGACACTTTTGACACTGTTTGGAGACCAGTGACACCAATCCAGTGATCAGTGCTATAAATATGCACTGTCACTGTACTAATGACAGTGGAAGGGAAGGGGTTAACATCAGGGGCAATCAAAGGGTTAAATGTGTTCCCTAGGGGGTGCTTTCTAACTGTGTGGGGGGGAATGCTGTGACTGGGGAAAGAAAGACATCCGTGTTTCTACTTAGCAGAAACACAAGATCTCTATCTTTCCTTCACAGAATGGCGATTTGCCTTGTTTACATAGGCAGACCACCGTTCTGCCTTTCCTGTGAACAATCGGTGGGTCCTGGTGGAGATCGTGTCCCGTCGGACCCGCTGATTGGCTCCTACTGTGTCCAATCACACCTGGAGTGATTCGCTGGCGGCGCGCGCGCCCCCAAACTTTGTACACGAGATCACGTACGGGTGCGCAATTTCGCACAGCCAGGCCACCCTGCCGCAGTATATATGCCCATCGGTGCCACCTATGAGTGCCCATCAGTGCCGCATACCAGTGCCACCTATCAGTGCCCCTCAGTGCCACCTATCAGTGCCCATCAGTGCCACCTCATCTGTGCCCATCAGTGCCGCCGTATCAGTGCCCGTCATTGTAGAAGAAAACGTACTTATTTACAAAAAATCTTAACAGAAAGAAAAACTTGTTTTTTTTCAAAATATTCTGTCTTTTTTTATTTGTTGCGCAAAAAATAAAAACCACAGAGGTGATCAAATACCACCAAAAGAAAGCTCTATTTGTGGGAACAAAATGATAAAAAATTTGTTTGGGTACAGTGTAGCATGACCGCACAATTGTCATTCAAATTGCAACAGCGCTGAAAGGTGAAAATTGGCCTGGGCGGGAAGGTGTCTAAGTGCTTGGTATTGAAGTGGTTAATATCACTGGTCCCCAAAAAAAGTGTCATTTAGTGTCCGATTTATCCGCTACATAGTGGAATTATTTTCTTTAACCAAAAATATGTAGCAGAATACATATTGGCCTAAATTACTGAAGAAAAAATGTATTTTTCCCATTTTTTATTAGATATGTTTTATAGCAGAAAGTAAGAAATGTTTTTTTTTTTTTTGTTCAAAATAGTCGGTCTTTTTTGTTTATAGCGCAATAAAAAAAAAAACAACAAAAAACACAGAGGTGATCAAATACCACCAAAAGAAAGCTTTATTTGTGGGGAAAAAAAAAAAAAAAAAAGGACATAAATTGTATGTGGGTACAACGTCGCTCTTACTGTACGCAAATTTGCGTTCGTGGCTTGATGGGGTTACTGTTTTTTTTTTTTTAGAGCAGGTGGTTGGCTTTTTAGTGATGACAACCAATGCGGCTAAAAGCCGCTCAAGAAGGGACTCCCCCCCCACCTCCCGCCGCTCTTCCCGTCCCACAGGTAGACCCGAGCCACCAGCCGCCACTCCTGCCGCCTAGACCGAGGCCCGAACAAAGCCGGATTCAGCTTTGATCGGGTTTCCGATGTAAAATCCCAATGGCGCAGATTTAAAAAAAAAAATAACAGTATTCAGAATCGCAGATTTTGGCGATCTGAATACTTGTAAGTGGAAAGGAGAGATCGGGGGTCTTCATAAAGAGTACCTGTCACATGCCTATTACTGTCACAAGGGATGTTTACATTCCTTGTGACAGCAAAAAAGTGATCGGATTTTTTTTTTTTTTTTTTTAAAAGGGACAATGTAAAAAAAGAAATAAAATAAAACAAATAAGATTTTTTTTTTAAAGCGTCCCCGCATGCTCACGCAGCAAAAAAAAGGAAACCGTAAGTCACGCCCGCAAATGTAAACGTTGTTCAAATCACACATGTGAGGTATCGCCGCGATCGTCAAAGTAGGGGGAATAATTCTAGCACCAGATCTCCTCTGTAACTCTAACCTGGTAACCATTACATTATTTTAAGTGCATCGCCTATGGAGATTTTTTTTAGGTGCGTAGTTTGTCGCCATTCCAGAGTGTGCGCAATTTCAAAGCATGACATGTTAGGTATCCATTTACTCGGCGTAACATCATCTTTCACATTATACAAAAAAATTGATCTAACTTTATGGGTTAGTTTTTTTTTTTTTCTAAATTCATTAAAGTGTCTTCCCCCCCCCCCCCAAAAATGCCTTTGAAAGAGCGCTACGCAAATACCGTGTGACATAAAATATTGCAACGATCGCCATTTTATTCTCTAGGGTCTCTGCTAAAAAAATATATCTGAAACAATAATGTGTGGCGCCATAGAGAATACTGAAAATCTACATAGGTGATTGTAGACTCATAGTAGTAAGGGTGATACCCAAGGTGACGAAGGTATGTAAACAACCTATATAGGGTGTGTAACCCCAAAACTGAAAATTAATATATCCAGGAAGTGAGTGCGTCTCACTGGATATAACATCAAAAAAAAAAAAAAAAAAAAAAAAAAGAAGGTAGAGAATATGTAATCAGCAAGAACACAGTGAGTGGTCTTAAAAATCACATTAGCATGGTGATGCAAACATAGATGAAAAGGCAATATCACATGTCTAAAAATTCTATTTATTTAAAAAAAATATATCAATGTTTGGGGGGTTCTATGTAATTTTCTAGCAAAAAAATACAGATTTTAAACTTGTAAGCAAATGTCAGAAATAGGCTTAGGCATGAAAGGGTTAAAGTAACGCAGTGCCATATCGCAAAAAAATTGCCTGGTCATGAAGGGGGGGGGGTAAACATCACACACATTAATATGTATACATAACACATCCTAATACACAGGGGTCAAGGAGACCTGTAATTAATTTAGTTACACACAGCGTCAGTGGCGCCGGCAGGGGGGGCTGACAGTGGCTGAAGCCCCGAATGGGACCCCAAAAAGCCCCAGGTCTCGGGTCGGCACTGTCCTATTATTAGTCCCGAGCGTCGCCGCCTGCCGCTGTGCGGGGACCATTCTGATCCCGAGCGCCGCAAAGTGTGGTCGGGTCACATAGCAGGTCCCGCATTCTGGAGCCTGCAGCGCCTATGATGGATGTCCCACTGGTCCAATGGCGGGATCGCAGGACATGTGACGTCCATCATAGGCGCTGCAGGCTCCAGAAGGCGGGAATTACGATGCGGCCGCCGCGCCACATCGATCCCCGCTCGGGCGGGCGGCTCTCCTCCTCTTCTCTGGCTGCCTCGCACGCCACGGCTGAGCTGCTGCTGCAAGACAAGTGAAGTCTGTCTCCAAGTCAGGTAGGTCAGTGTGTGTATGTCAGTGGATGTCAAGTATGTCACGTAGGTCAGTGCATGTCAGGTAGGTAGGTCAGTGTGTGTGTAAGGGCACTGGTAAGCCAGGCAGCAAGTGAGCTTACCCGCGCCACACAACCACACTGCCAAGCCAAAAGACCCCACACCACTACCGCCACCGCCCACCCCTTGGACTTCGGGCTGAAGCCCCTGGTCTTTTTGCCACCTAGCAACTCCCCTGCACAGTGTTTAGCAAAACTCTCCTTCAAAGTAAATTTACAAGCGGCACCATAGTATTGTACATCAGACAGTAGCAATGTAGAAGTTTCATCATTAATTTAGGTTGTCATTAACGAGTAATCAGTAAAGGAAAATCAACTGTTTCAGAGATAGTTATTGAAATCTGAATGGAACTTTGTGGCCATAAACTGCAAATGGGTATGTAATGTGGAGAGGGTGATGTAGGGACAAGGTTGCAAGCAAAAGGTTTATACATGTGGGTTAATCCTACTCTCTAGACAAACTCAGCACCACCCCTCCATTATCACAAGCAAAAGGTTTTAACTTTTACTATTTGCTGGAATGGTATAGCTTGATATAATATACAAAGCTTGGTTTGGTTCCATGGGGGTGGCTGGATGGAGAGTAAGCAGACTTTATTGAAGGAGGGAGCCAAAGCACATGGAAATACAGTTTTGGATCCACGTCTAACATTTTCTTACCTTCTTGATGTCAGGTGGCCATTGTACTGAATGTGAGGATCCACCTTCTCCAACACATCTCTGAACCAGTGAGTGAGTATCTGATTCATTACTGGTGTTGATGTTGCTAAGGTTAACCCTATAACCCAGCACAATGTTCTGCCAGATTGGTTTCTAGGTCTTATAATATATACGCTATATTGTCAAAAGTATAGGGACGCCTGCCTTTACACGCACATGAACTTTAATGGCATCCCAATCTTAGGCTGGATTCACACCTATGCAGTTTTAGTGCTTTTTGCAGATTTGCACTGCAGTCCATTTAACATGGTTTCCTATGGAACACGTTCTGTTGTGCAAATCTGCAAAATGCAAAAAGCACTAAAAAATGCATAGGTGCGAATCCAGCCTTATGCTGGCCATACACTATACGAAAAATCGGCCGAAAAGTCGTTCGTATAGACACTTCGTTCGTTTTTCGGCAAGTTAATGGGTACAAATCGATAATCGTTTGTGACGTTTTTGTGGAAAAAAAACGAACGTGAAGTTTGGAAAATTTCAGCCGAACGTACGATAAATTGCAAAGTTAATGTGTTTCCCGTCCGAACTGCCTGCACTAGGTATATGTAAAAAAACGAACAAAAAATTATTTATTCATGTCCACTGAACAATTTATCGGTCATTATATGATGGCACGATCGTTTGCAGTCACGGTCGAACGTTTGTTTTTCGAAAATGGGTTCGGCCGATTTTCTGTATAGTGTATGGCCAGCATTAGTCTGTAGGGTTCAATATTGAGTTGGCCCACCCATTGCAACTATAAAGCTGGGTTCTCACTAGTGCGAACTGGATGCGGGTTTCTCCACATCCAATTTGCATGACAGGAGATTGTGACCGACTCTCTATGGAGCCGGTTCACATATCTGCGGAGCGGCTTGCACAGGGGTCCTGTGCGTCTTTGGCTCCATTTCAGGGCAGAACTCAGGCAAAAATTTGGTCCTGATTCATCCCTGAAATGGTGAAACGGGGACGCACCGGACCTAGAGTTGCCACCTCATCCATTTAAACTCGAACACATATTAATTACACAGGTTCTGAAACTAATTTAATGCAGATAAGGCACCAAGTGAGTTTAATTACAACCTTTATCAGCCACAGAACCTGTGTAATTCATATGTGTTTAGTTTTAAAGGGATGAGGTGACAACCCTAACTGGACCCCTGCTGTGAGCCGCATCTGTCTCAGCTGTGAACCAAGCCTTAAGCCTCATACACACGATTGGATTGTTGGCCAACAAAGCGCCAGACTTTTGTCCGAAGGGCATGTGCCGTGAACTTGTCTTGCATACAAACGGTACACAATTGTCGGCCAACAAACACGAACGTAGTGATGTACTACGTGGAATTTCTGCTCTTGTGTGCCACCCTTTGGGCACCTTCTGATAATGTTGTGTTTGGTGAGCATTGATTCCAAGCATGCATGTTTGTACTTTGAACTTTTGTGATGGACTTGTGTACAAACGATACGAAAATCTGATCAGATCGTTGTCCGTCACAAATTTACTAGCCTGCAATCCAACATTTGTTGGCCGAAAGTTGGACAACTGTCCAACAATTGTCTGAAGGAGCGTACTAACGGTGGGATTTTAGGCAAACAGTAGGGCTGCTGAAATTAATCGCAGCATCGATGCATCGCGATTCGGGTGTCCCCGATGCGGCATCGATGCATGCGACCCTAAAAATCGATGTCTGGCCCCGCCCCCTCCCGGTAGAGCGCTCCGTGCATAAAGTTGTTTTTAGTGTGTGTATATTCCGGTCATGTGATTCTCAGCCGCGCCTCCCTCCTCTCAGTCTCTCCTGGTGTCAGCTCCGCCCACTGACTGGAGCTAACAGGTCAGAAGAGAGGCGGGCGGGGCTGACATCAGGAGAGACGTGAGAGGAGGGAGGCGCGGCTGAGAGTCACATGACCGGAATATACACACACTAATAACAACTTTATGCACGGAGCGCTCTACCGGGAGAATTCACTGACCTGAGATGTGACAACCGGCGGAACACCGGCCGCACGAATGGAGATCGGGGGGAGATGGTGAGCAGGCAGATCGCCCTGCTTATTACAGGCTGCCACTGGCAGAGCAGCATGTAAGTACAGAGGGGGAGGGGGGGGGGCGCCTTTATCACACCACAACTCTGCATTATTGTCCGCAGTCTGTGACCATCTCCTGTGCCATGTCCCCAGTGTCTGACCATCTCCTGTGCCATGTCCCCAGTGTCTGATCATCTCCTGTACCATGTCCCCAGTGTCTGATCATCTCCTGTGCCATGTCCCCAGTGTCTGATCATCTCCTGTGCCATGTCCCCAGTGTCTGATCATCTCCTGTGCCATGTCCCCAGTGTCTGATCATCTCCTGTGCCATGTCCGCAGTGTCTGATCATCTCCTGTGCCATGTCCCCAGTGTCTGATCATCTCCTGTGCCATGTCCCCAGTGTCTGATCATCTCCTGTGCCATGTCCGCAGTGTCTGATCATCTCCTGTGCCATGTCCCCAGTGTCTGATCATCTCCTGTGCCATGTCCCCAGTGTCTGATCATCTCCTGTGCCATGTCCCCAGTGTCTGATCATCTCCTGTGCCATGTCCCCAGTGTCTGATCATCTCCTGTGCCATGTCCCCAGTGTCTGATCATCTCCTGTGCCATGTCCCCAGTGTCTGATCATCTCCTGTGCCATGTCCCCAGTGTCTGATCATCTCCTGTGCCATGTCCCCAGTGTCTGACCATCTCCTGTGCCATGTCCGCAGTGTCTGACCATCTCCTGTGCCATGTCCCCAGTGTCTGATCATCTCCTGTGCCATGTCCCCAGTGTCTGATCATCTCCTGTGCCATGTCCCCAGTGTCTGACCATCTCCTGTGCCATGTCCCCAGTATCTGACCATCTCCTGTGCCATGTCCGCAGTGTCTTATCATCTCCTGTGCCATGTCCCCACTGTCTGACCATCTCCTGTGCCATGTCCGCAAAGTCTGATCATCTCCTGTGCCATGTCCCCAGTGTCTGACCATCTCCTGTGCCATGTCCGCAGTGTCTGATCATCTCCTGTACCATGTCCCCAGTGTCTGATCATCTCCTGTGCCATGTCCCAGTGTCTGATCATCTCCTGTACCATGTCCCCAGTGTCTGATCATCTCCTGTGCCATGTCCCCAGTGTCTGATCATCTCCTGTGCCATGTCCCCAGTGTCTGATCATCTCCTGTGCCATGTCCCCAGTGTCTGATCATCTCCTGTGCCATGTCCCCAGTGTCTGATCATCTCCTGTGCCATGTCCCCAGTGTCTGATCATCTCCTGTGCCATGTCCCCAGTGTCTGACCATCTCCTGTGCCATGTCCGCAGTGTCTGACCATCTCCTGTGCCATGTCCCCAGTGTCTGACCATCTCCTGTGCCATGTCCCAGTGTCTGACCATCTCCTGTGCCATGTCCCAGTGTCTGATCATCTCCTGTGCCATGTCCCCAGTGTCTGATCATCTCCTGTGCCATGTCCCCAGTGTCTGATCATCTCCTGTGCCATGTCCCCAGTGTCTGATCATCTCCTGTGCCATGTCCCCAGTGTCTGACCATCTCCTGTGCCATGTCCCCAGTGTCTGACCATCTCCTGTGCCATGTCCCCAGTGTCTGACCATCTCCTGTGCCATGTCCGCAGTGTCTGATCATCTCCTGTGCCATGTCCCCACTGTCTGACCATCTCCTGTGCCATGTCCGCAGTGTCTGATCATCTCCTGTGCCATGTCCCCAGTGTCTGACCATCTCCTGTGCCATGTCCCCAGTGTCTGACCATCTCCTGTGCCATGTCCCCAGTGTCTGATCATCTCCTGTGCCATGTCCCCAGTGTCTGACCATCTCCTGTGCCATGTCCGCAGTGTCTGACCATCTCCTGTGCCATGTCCCCAGTGTCTGACCATCTCCTGTGCCATGTCCGCAGTGTCTGACCATCTCCTGTGCCATGTCCCCAGTGTCTGATCATCTCCTGTGCCATGTCCCCAGTGTCTGATCATCTCCTGTGCCATGTCCCAGTGTCTGACCATCTCCTGTGCCATGTCCCCAGTGTCTGATCATCTCCTGTGCCATGTCCGCAGTGTCTGATCATCTCCTGTGCCATGTCCGCAGTGTCTGATCATCTCCTGTGCCATGTCCCAGTGTCTGACCATCTCCTGTGCCATGTCCCCAGTGTCTGATCATCTCCTGTACCATGTCCCCAGTGTCTGATCATCTCCTGTGCCATGTCCCCAGTGTCTGATCATCTCCTGTGCCATGTCCCCAGTGTCTGATCATCTCCTGTGCCATGTCCCCAGTGTCTGATCATCTCCTGTGCCATGTCCCCAGTGTCTGATCATCTCCTGTGCCATGTCCCCAGTGTCTGATCATCTCCTGTGCCATGTCCCCAGTGTCTGACCATCTCCTGTGCCATGTCCGCAGTGTCTGACCATCTCCTGTGCCATGTCCCCAGTGTCTGACCATCTCCTGTGCCATGTCCCCAGTGTCTGACCATCTCCTGTGCCATGTCCGCAGTGTCTGATCATCTCCTGTGCCATGTCCCCACTGTCTGACCATCTCCTGTGCCATGTCCCCAGTGTCTGACCATCTCCTGTGCCATGTCCCCAGTGTCTGACCATCTCCTGTGCCATGTCCCCAGTGTCTGACCATCTCCTGTGCCATGTCCCCAGTGTCTGATCATCTCCTGTGCCATGTCCCCAGTGTCTGACCATCTCCTGTGCCATGTCCGCAGTGTCTGACCATCTCCTGTGCCATGTCCCCAGTGTCTGACCATCTCCTGTGCCATGTCCCCAGTGTCTGATCATCTCATGTGCCATGTCCCCAGTGTCTGACCATCTCCTCTGCCATGTCCCCAGTGTCTGACCATCTCCTGTGCCATGTCCGCAGTGTCTGATCATCTCCTGTGCCATGTCCCCAGTGTCTGATCATCTCCTGTGCCATGTCCCCAGTGTCTGACCATCTCCTGTGCCATGTCCGCAGTGTCTGACCATCTCCTGTGCCATGTCCGCAGTGTCTGATCATCTCCTGTGCCATGTCCGCAGTGTCTGACCATCTCCTGTGCCATGTTCGCAGTGTCTGATCATCTCCTGTGCCATGTCCGCAGGGTCTGATCATCTCCTGTGCATGTCCCAGTGTCTGATCATCTCCTGTGCCATGTCCCAGTGTCTGATCATCTCCTGTGCCATGTCCCCAGTGTCTGATCATCTCCTGTGCCATGTCCCCAGTGTCTGATCATCTCCTGTGCCATGTCCCCAGTGTCTGATCATCTCCTGTGCCATGTCCCAGTGTCTGACCATCTCCTGTGCCATGTCCCCAGTGTCTGATCATCTCCTGTGCCATGTCCGCAGTGTCTGATCATCTCCTGTGCCATGTCCGCAGTGTCTGATCATCTCCTGTGCCATGTCCCAGTGTCTGACCATCTCCTGTGCCATGTCCCCAGTGTCTGACCATCTCCTGTGCCATGTCCGCAGTGTCTGATCATCTCCTGTGCCATGTCCGCAGTGTCTGATCATCTCCTGTAGCATGTCTGCAGTCTCTGATCATCTCCTGTAGCATGTCTGCAGTCTCTGATCATCTCCTGTAGCATGTCCGCAGGCTCTGACCATCTCCTTTAGTATTTTGGAAGAGAGCCTGGAGCTCCTCTGCTGTCTCTTTTTTTTCTTAAGAACAGATAGATTAAAAAAAATGGAGTTCTCCTGACTACTTTAATTTTTTTTGATGAAAACCATGAGCACCTGCGGACTTGCGCTGTAATCGTGATGCATCGTGATGCATCGCGGAATCGAATCGAATCGTTGACTTGATAATCGTAATCGAATCGAATCATGAGGCCAGTGAAGATGCGCAGCCCTAGCAAACAGTCTGTCATCACACAATTCCCTGCCGAAAATCCGATCGTGTGTACAAGGCTATGTTCCCACTGATCCTATCCGACTTTGTCCTGTGACTTCATGTCCAACTTCAGGGAATGGGATCCGACGTTGAGATGATTGCGGCTTGTCCTTTGACCAATCAAAACAATTCCTTTGCTTCTGGTGTTGAAAAATCCTCATGCCGAATTTCAAAAAAAAAAAATTAGAGTCTGGTATGGATCTTGAGGAGGAACCCTACGCAAAAATTGAAAAAAAAAAACAAAAAAACGGAGTGGGCCCCCCAAGACTGTACCAGACCATAGCTATATAAGAACTGGCAGACACCGTAGCTGAACTAACCACAGTAGTCAGCTTTGGAGCAGTATCGTTTATTTTATTTTGAGCGGGTTGGTGGCAGCGGTGGCAGAGAAAGAAGAAGAAATCAGTGAAGGGAGAAGACATCAATGGAGGGAGAAGACAGTGGTTGAAGAAGACCGGAGGAAGAAGACATCACCAGAGGAAGAAGACACCTTGGAGCTATGACGGGGGACATTCTTCAATGTCAAAGGATTTGTCAAAAACCGTCTCTTTGTTTTTTGTAACACTACACTTTTTTTTGGGGTGAATGGGTAGGGGTACAACCCTATACTCATTCACATGGGGGGGCAAGATCTGGGGGCCCTCTTGTTAAAGGGGGCTTCCAGATTCCCGATACGCCCCATGCCAGCAGACCCCCTCAACCACCAAGCAGAGCCCCCCCGCCCAGAAGCACCTACCCTCCCAATGTTGAGGGCATGTGACCTGGTATGGTCCTGGGGGTGGACGCTCGCTCATTTCCCTCCTTTCCTGATCTGCCAGGCTGACGGTTATTTTTTTGGGGGGCTTTTCCCTCAAAATCCTCAGACTTTAGGATGTCATTAACCGCTTGCCGACCAGCCATCATCATTTTACTGCGGCAGGTCTGCACAATCCCGCAAACCGTCGTAGCTATACGTCGGCTCGCGGGATCGGGATAGCAGGCATGCGCACACACCCGCTGAACTGCTGGGGTGTCGATGCCCGTGGCCGATGGTCACGATGACCACCAGCCATGAGCAATCGCGAGCACGAGAGGCAGAACAGGGAAGTGTGTGTGTAAACACACAAATCCCTGTCCTGTGAGGAGTGACAGATCGTGTGTTCCTATTAGCTAGGAACCACGATCGGTCACTTCCTCTAGTCAGTCCCCTCCCCCTACAGTTAGAAACACATAGCAGGGAACACAGTTAACCCCTTGATCGCCCCCTAGTGTTAACCCCTTCCCTGCCAGTGCCATTTTTAGAGTAATCAGTGCATTTTTATAGCACTGATCGCTGTATAAATGCAAATGGTCCCAAAAATGTGTCAAAAGTGTCCGATGTGACCGCCATAATGTCGCAGTCCTGATAAAAATCGCAGATCACCGCCATTACTAGGAAAAAAAAAAAAAATAAATAAAAATGCTATAAATCTATCCCCTATTTTGTAGACACTATAACTTTTGCGCACACCAATCAATATACACTTATTGCGATTTTTTTTTTTTACCAAAAAATGTAGAAGCATACATATCGGCCTAAACTGAGAAAAAAATTGCTTTTTTTTTAACAAAAGGGGGTATTTATTATAGCAAAAAGTACAAAATATTGTGTTTTTTTTCAAAATTTTCGCTATTTTTTTGTTTATAGCGCAAAAAATAAAAAACGCAGAGACGATAAAATATCACCAAAAGAAAGCTCTATTTGTGGGAAAAAAAGGACGTCAATTTTGTTTGGGTGCAGCATCGCACGACCGCACAATTGTTAGCTAAAACGACGCAATGCAGAATCGCAAAAAAATGGCCCGGTCATTCAGCAGCCAAATCTTCCGGGGCTGAAGTGGTTAAAGTTCATGTGTACAGTATGTAATGGCAGGCATCCCAATACTTTTGACAATATAGTGTATATGTATGCATGTGTCTCTCATAGGGCTCATATGTATGGGTGTGCAGTTTTACATAGTATCTTACTGCCACAAAACCTTGCTTAAAACTTTGTCTATACACTGTACACACTTGTGCTAATGTTTACATGCATACAGCATATAACACAAATGTACCCTTTTGGTTGCTAGGGTGCTAAATGACTTCTGTTTGTTGCTGGGACATGTCCTGTTGCCAGGATGCTAGTGGCTCTTGCAGCCTAGTGTCTTTTGTTGCAAGGACATAGGTGGCCACAAGAAAAAAGAGGGGAAAAGGGGAAGACAAGAGCAACCCCTAGATAGCCAACAACGGGAGGAAGCTACAACGTGATGTGATCAAATGCAAACAACTTTATTGAAAAATACCATCAAAATAGAAAAATAGAAAAAGAAGGAGGATCCCACATGCATGGATTGACCCACCCAAGTGGGGTCTGAACCTCTGCGATGTCTATGGAGCATGTAGACAAACAACAATAATCAAACAGTAATATTGATAAAAAGCAACGTTGAATGATTAAAAATAGACACAAGTGGGACCACCCTCCCACCCCAGAGCACTCATGGAAATAGCTGACTGAGCTAAAAGTCAAGATGGAGAGTGGGATAACACAGAGTCCTCTTGAGAAAAGCTGTAAAAGCCGATAAATGTCCCAAAGTGATTTGAAAAGGGTATGCCCTGACCTGGGCTTGTTGAAAATGGTTTATACCCAAAACAGATCCCGATTAGGTTATGTAAGTATAAAAAGTAGACTAGAATAATGATGAAGCAGTTGCAAAAAGATGAACAGAGGATCACAGTGAGGATCCTGCCAGGAACTGGTCCGTCTGGGTAATCAGAGTCTTTGTAATATATCCCAAAATGTGACTAGGAGTGCACAGGCCCTAGTATAGGGCTAAGTGAAGCATATGGACTCGCTGAAATGGACTCGACTGGGATATATGGGTACAGCGTTGCTGATTGTCTTGAGTATTTAAAGAAAAAGCAGCAAAATAGTTCTGCCCGGCTTGCTAGGAATCAAAGCACATTCATATAGTTGTGTGTGATAATTCACTTGAAATAATTGTGAAGGTGTACTGTGCAAATGATGTAAACCGGATGCTGACAGTTCTATAGATCTGATAGTGGGAAGCTTGACGCTGTATCCTACTTGTCTCTAGGCCACCAAAGGTATTAGGCTGAATGGAGAAAGCACATGGACATCCAATGTTGGATGGGGCTTAGCACATTCTAACTCTCACCCGACCTCTAGTTGCACCGGATCAGCGGCCGCTACGCACCACGGGTCAGGTCTGCATACATCCTGTTTGCCGAGATGGACACACGTCCAAGTGTATCTCTTGCTGTGTTGCAGGAAGTCCGCTGTGAACCCTGGGAGGCGCTGATACCGAGAGTATTAGGTTAGGTGACGTGCCTACTCCACTGCTGTACAACCAATAGATGGCGCTGATTCAGTGAGTCATGTTGGCGCTGTTGCTGGAAATCACCTGCGTCTATGGCATCAAAATGTTGACGCGTTTCGTGCTACAGACCGAGCACTTCTTCTGGGGTGCTATATGACTTCTGTTTGTTGCTGGGACATGTCCTGTTGCCAGGATGCTAGTGGCTCTTGCAGCCTAGTGTCTTTTGCTGCAAGGACATAGGTGGCTACTGCTGCCTAACGCCTTTCGTTACAAGGACACAGGGGGCTCCTGTAGCCTATTGTCCTTCATTGCCAGATAGCTTGCAGACAGCAGCTCTTTCTGCTTAGCATCCTTTGCACCAATGACTCAGGTGGCTCCTGCCACCTAGTGTAGCTCCCTCCTTGTACAGTGTAGGAAAATTTAGTTGGGCTCTGTAGACAGTGGAGCCGGGGTTCATTTGTTTAGAGTTAGCTGGCAGAGCTCCAAGGGCTGAGAATCTGTTACCTCTCCATGGCTTCTGGAACTGCTGGAGGGTTATAGAATTTAGAGGGTAGAAGAGCAGCGATTAGGCCTGAATATTTAAGGAGTCTCCACCAATCCCTGGGTGGGGATGGCCCCAAAGGTGGAGAGATAGCCCATGAATATTCTGGAGCCCGGCCATGTGGGAAACGGAGCCCAGGGTCCAGTTGCCTGCAGGGGACTCCTTTGCTGGGGGGCTCTGCCCCTGGGCAGAAGGAAGGAGCCTGAAGAAAAGAGAGAGAGAATCACCTGAAGCATCACATCCTTTCAGCCTCAGGTAGGCCTAGCTGAAGCCATCCTGGGAGCCATTGGGACCTGTCCAGCAGGAGGGCTGTTTAGCAGTCACATGTGCCACAGGATTCATCTAAGGGACTGAGTAAGTAACTAAACCAATACACCCCAGAGGAGAAGCAGACAGGTGCAGTACCCAGCTTGCTTGCTACTAAGGGACAGATTGGAGCCTTAAAGCCAATACAGCTACCCTACATCTCTTGCTTGGGGAACCTAAGGAGCAGCCAGGTGCATCTGCATTTTCTACAGAAAAAGAGCATCTGCATCCAGTGTTTGGAATTGTTCTGCTATCACTTCAGCTGATCTGTTTATCCCACAGAAGGAAGCGCATAGTGACTTTTGGCAGCAAGAAAGTTAGCAAGTCCTCAGTTTGCATTCAAGTTACAGTTCTGGGCAATCCCATACCTTCCCTTCCTTATCCAAGTTCATTCTGTAATAAACTAAAAACAAAACACAACACCCGGGACTGGTTCTTGAAGTCTGAGGGAGTGCTGATAAATTCCTGTTGCCTGGCTGTGTATGTGAGGGAGAACCCAAAAATCCAGAGACCCTTAAGGGGGTAGCGCTAAACTAACATCCTTCATTACTAGAACAATGCCGTACTGATGGTAATGCAGAGTTTTTTTTTACAGCCATGTGCATGTGCCCTACTCTCTATTGTAAGAGTGATGTTTTTAGTAATACATTGCATTTATAGTATTCTGTAGATATTCCAAAATAAATATATACATTTATTGTATATTTTTTTTACAATGCTATTGCTACCTGCTTAGTTTGTTGAGTACTTACAGTAGATGGCATTAGGACTAGTGATGGGCTCAGGCATGTTCTGGATTGTAGTCCCAACCCACCTGAGCAACCCCGCCAGGAAGCCATTACTGGATACCGCCAATCAGGAGCAGCCTAGTCAGGGCTGTGGACCAGGAAATGCCTCACTGCCTATGATTGGTGTTGTGCAGTGTCAGCTTCCAAGCGGGATTGCTTAGGTGGGTTGGGACTACGATCCCGAACTTGTCTGAGCCCATCACTTATTAGAGCCCCTGTGCTTCTGGGCTCCATAGCACCTGCATAGTCTCATGTGGTTAGAGTTTTGTCCTTGAATATGACTTGCAGGGACATATAGTCCCATAAAGAAAAGTGGCAGGCTGTACACAGAGCCGTATTACTGTGTTACTTTATTCATTTTTATTGAGTATAAGTCATTTAACCACTTCAATACAGGACACTTATACACCTTCCTGCCCAGACCAATTTTCATCTTTCAGCGCTCTCACATTTTGAATGACAATTGCGCGGTCATGGAACGCTGTACCCAAAAGTCATTTTTGTCATTTTTTCCCCACAAATGGAGCTTTCTTTTGGTGGTATTTGATCACCACTGGATTTGTTTTCTTTTTGCACTACAAATAAAAATAGAACAAAAATTTTGAAAAAAAAAGCTTTCTTCGTTTCTGTTACAAAACTTTGTAAAGAAGTAAGTTTCCTCCTTCACTGATGGACACTAATGAGGCTGCACTGACGGGCACTGGTGAGGCAGTACTGATTGGCACTGATGAGGTGGCACTGATGATGAGACACTTATATGGGGCACTGATAAGCAGAACTAATGGGCACTGATAGGTGGCACTGATATACAGCACTGGTGGGCACTGATAGGTGGCACTGATGGTCACTCATAGGTGGCACTGATGGGCACTCATAGGCGACACTGATGTGCACTGACAGGTGGAACTGATAGGCACGGATAGGTGGCACTGATAGGTGGCACTGGAGGGCACTTATAGGCGGCACTGGTGGTCACTGATGGGCAGCAATGATAGATGGCACTGAAAGGCAGCACTGATCGGGAGGCACTGGCAGGCATCACTGATGGGCACAGAGTGCCATCCTAATGGGCAATGATTTACATCCCTGGTGGGCTCTAGTGGGCTTACCTGGTGTTCCTGGATGGGCATTCCCTGGTGGTCCCGGCTGGGCATCCCTGATGGCCATGGGTGGGCATCCCTGGTGGCGGCTTATCCTGTTGGACGTCATATGTCGCCCAGTCAGGATAATGAAACCACTTCTCAGCCGTCATTTTGTTATATGGTGGGCGGGAAGTGGTTAACCACTTGCCGACCGTGCTATAGCCAAAACATTGGTCTTGTGTTTGTGGACCTAGGAAGGACACACTACACTATAATCCCACTATACTGACACACTACACTATACTCACACTATACTGAAACACTACACTAACACACTACACTGAAACTACACAATATTGACACACTATACTCAAACTATACTCACACTATACTAACACTCTACACTCTAAGTCGCAATAACACACTAACTCGCTAGTAGCAAACTGAACCCTGCTCTATCTATCTCCACTCCAACAGCACACTGCAAAAGCTTCCCGTGGAAAGGAACCTTTTATAGTGTGGGGTGGGACTATGAGCACTGAGAAATAATTGGGCAAAGTCATCATGCTTAAGCCAATCAGGGCCCTAGTATGCACTGTGCGGCATGCAGTGCATTGTAGGGTGCTTGGCGGGCGAACATCACGCAGAGCGCCCCGCAAATTTGGGTGCTCACCGAACAGGCGATGTTCAGGCCGAAATTTTGCTTGGCTCGAACTGTTCACCCAACTCTAGCTGCAACCAAGAGTCTGCTACCCCTTAAATTCCTTTCTTGTGGACTAGTTCCCTAATCTGCTTCCAGTGATGTTTACCTGAAGAAGATCCTTGGGTGAGGCCTAGTGTCATGTGGCATCACTACTATGAAGGGGCTCCTCCTTCAGAAACTTTTATGTACAAAGTTTTTTTTTCTCCCCTCGTCTTTCAGGACAGCACCTGGAGAGAGCGCAGCTCCACCCACTTTTCCCAGGAAACACTGCAGTCAGTTTTTTCTTTAAAGACCGGACACTTCCACCATGGCCTCAGTTGTAGTGTTTCCTCCGCCATGGTGGAAGCGCTGCAGGGAACCAGGGGTGTGCTGCGCTGTCTCCAGGTGGAGAGAGTTGGGGGCATACCGGTATTGCTGTTCTGTTTTGTGGCAGGCCAGCCCAGCTTCCTCCCTTCACGTGCGGGGGTTGCTCCGGCGTCCTCCCCTCTTCATACCCAGCGAGGGTCAGGCTGCAGGGGGTCCCAGCTCCTTTAGACCGGCGGCTGGCTTGGAAGGAGCGGCGTCTCCTCTTCAACCCCATTGCTCAGCCTTCCGGGTTCCGGTGGCGAGCGCGTCACTACGGCCGGGGGCGGGACCTCCAGCGGCGCGACGCGGCTTCCAGTTCCGGCCGCTGGAACGCAGGAGGGGAGGGCAGGTCTCTTCCGGCTGACGTCATTTCCGGCCCTCGCAGCGGCGAGTGGACCGGGAAAGTTTAAAAACAAGCACCAAACACCATTGCAAATCCGATCAATATGGAGGAGGAACAATCGGTGGTGGCAGGAGCAGGAGCCACTCAAGTCAGCCAGGCCCAGGTAAGCGGGGACAGCGTGTCTCTGTAACTTACTCTATGGGCATGTTTTAGTTCCCTCTTTGGTAAATGTTTTAAAGAGCCTGCAGCATTCTTCCTGTGATTGAAGCAGGAAGTAAATGTGTTTAAGATTGTGAAGTAAATCTGTGGGGGGATTTACTGGCTGAGTGAAGGAGGGGGGTTAAAGTGTTAGCTCTTCCACTCTTTTTCAGCATGCTGTTTATAGGTGTTTTCGGTTTGTGTATTTCAGAAGGCAAAAGAAAAGACCAAGCATTCATCTTTTCCTGTTAAAAGAAAATGCCCATCTTGTAAAAATGTGCTTAAGGAGTCTTGGGCAAAGGTGTTATGCAAAGGGTGCATTTCAGACTTAGTGAAGGAGGAAACCACTCCTAGTGTCCCTGTGGTTCAGCAGGACTTACTGAGCTCATTTAGGAAGGATTTGGCGGAGACTTTTGAGTCATTTAAATCCTACCTTGACAAACGTCCAGCCGCAGGCGGCTCAGTACCTCGTTCCCAGTCTTCTGTTTCCGCATATAGGGGTGACAGTGACTCGGAGGAGGAAAATCGTAGCGTGGCTACGGAATCAGAAGAAGAAGCAGAGGAAGAGAAAGAATCTTCTTCTTCTTCTTCTCGATATAAGTTGTCTCTAGAGGAGGTGGATGATCTACTAAAAACTATCCACACTACTCTTAATATTACAGAGGACAAGGCCCAGCTGTCGTTACACGATAAGATGTTTCAAGGCATGGGTGAAGTGAAACACAGGATGTTTCCGGTGCACAAGTTTCTGTCAGAAACAGTTAAGAGAGAATGGAAGGACCCAGAGAGGGCCCCCTTCTTTTCTAGATCCCTCAAACGCAGGTTTCCCTTTGAGGAAGATAGCGCACAGGTCTGGAACAAAAAGCCTAGACTGGATGCGGCCTTCTCCCAGGTGTCAAGAAACACCGACCTAGCGTTTGAGGACATGGGTATCCTCAAGGACCCCATGGACAAGAGGGCTGACTCCCTGCTAAAGAAAGCATGGGATTCCACTCTAGCAAATTTAAAGCCAGCTATGGCATCAACAGTGGTAGCCAGAAACCTGGAACACTGGTTGGAACAACTGAAAGTTCATATCGAGGCAGGTACACCTCGGAAGGATCTTTTAGAGACCTTACCAGTGCTTATGAAAGCCGTTGGATATATAGCAGATGCTTCGGCAGAATCAGTTAGGATGTCGGCCAGATCATCTGCCCTAATCAACTCAACGCGCAGAGCTCTGTGGGTCAAGACTTGGACCGGGGACACAGCCTCTAAAGCCAAGTTATGCGGTTTACCCTTTGAGGGGGATTTGGTTTTTGGCCCAGGTCTTGAAGCCATTCTTGAGAGAACGGCTGACAAAAAGAAAGCATTCCCCATTAAGAAAAAGGTGGTTCCTCAGGGCAACAAAAATTTTCGTCCTTTTCGGAAAACCACAGACTCAAAGGAGACAGGATATAAAAGACCGTGGAGGTCTCAGAGAGGCAGGGGCAAGTCAGGGGTGCTCTTTCGCCCCCCTACCCCAAATACAAAGAGCCAGTGACGGTCCCCAGTCTGTGGGAGCAAGGTTACAGACCTTCTTCCCGCAATGGCAGAGGATAACAGACAGTCCATTTATCCTAAAAACTATAAGGGAGGGTTACAGACTGGAGTTTGCCCAACCCCCTCCGGTTCGGTTTTATTTAACTCAGGCTCCCAGAGACCCGGAGAAGCTTACGGCTATGTCAGCAATTCTGCAGGAGTTAATTCAGCAGAAGGTGGTAGTAAATGTTCCCCCCAACGAGGTAGAACAGGGGTGCTATTCACACATCTTTCTGGTGAAGAAGCCTTCAGGCAAGTTCAGATTGATCCTAAACCTGAAGATACTCAACAGAGCGGTCAGGTACAAAAGGTTCAAGATGGATACGATCTTTTCGGTAAAGGGTCTCCTGACCCCAGACTGCTTTATGGTATCCATAGACCTAAGAGATGCATATCTCCATGTGCCTATAGCCCCAGCATCACAGAAGCACCTCAGATTTGCGATCAGGATAGGGGGATCTGTCCTACATCTGCAATTCAGAGCTCTCCCTTTCGGGCTGTCATCCTCTCCGAGGATATTTACAAAAATTCTGGCGGAGGCCTTAGCCCCTCTCAGAATAGAAGGAATTTCAATTGTCCCATATTTGGACGATCTGCTAATATTTGCCAAATCAAGGCACATATTGGAGAAAGATCTACAACGAGGAAACGAGGAAAAATCGAACATGATCCCATCACAGGCAATAACCTTTCTTGGTTACACTATCGACTCCATACAGGGAAAAATGTATCTCCCAGAGGAGAAGATAGTAAAGCTTCAGAACGCTGTAAAAAAGGCCCAGACAAACCTGCCAATTTCTATCAGGGTGGTGATGTCTGTTTTGGGACTCCTTACTGCAGCAATACCTGCAATACAGTGGGCACGCTTGCACGCAAGGGAACTTCAACAGACAATTTTGAAAAATTGGTCTTATGGAGAGTCCCTAGAAAAGATGATAACGATATCTCCCCGAGTTCAGAGGAAGCTCTGGTGGTGGAGGAGCCACTCCAATCTGAACAAGGGCCTGCTCTGGTTTTTTCCCCAGGAGAGGAGATTAACAACAGATGCGAGTTCCTGGGGGTGGGGAGCCCACCTGGAAGGACAGATGGCTCAAGGCAATTGGACAAAAAGGGAAGCCAGGAGATCCTCCAATTGGAGAGAGTTGAGGGCTATTCTCCTAGGACTATGGGCTTTCGAGGAGATAGTCCGGGGGCACCATGTTCAGGTGCTATCAGACAATGCCACAGCAGTGGCATATGTTACAAGACAGGGGGGCACGAGAAGCAAGGTCTTGCTAGCCTTGTCAGTTCAGTTGCTATCCTGGGCGGAAGGCAACGTAAAGTCCCTAACAGCTGTACACCTAAAAGGAGAACTGAATCTAGTGGCAGACTTTCTAAGCAGAGAAAGGATACTAGAGGCAGAATGGAGCCTGAACAAGGAGGTATTCCAGGAATTAACAAAGAAATGGGGAACTCCTCAGATAGACCTGTTCGCATCCCACAAGAATGCAAAGGTGAGAGCCTATTACTCATTAAACAGGCAAGATCAGGCGAAAGGTTTGGATGCGCTGGCACAACCATGGAACTTCCACTTGTGCTACGCCTTTCCCCCTTTTCAAATGATCCCTTGGGTATTGAAAAAACTACAGCGAGAGACCACAAGTTTGATCCTAGTGGCTCCTTTTTGGCCCAAGAGACCCTGGTTTGCAACCATACAGAGGTTGGCAGTGGAACCACATTGGGTTCTCTCACTTCGAAAGGATCTGCTATCCCAGGGACCCCTTCAGCATCCAAATGTCAATCAGCTCAGGCTGACAGGTTGGTTACTGAGGAGCAGCTGCTAAAAAGAAGGGGCTTCTCAGATAAGCTGGTATCAACCCTGTTAAATAGCCGAAAGAAGGTTACCAGGGGTATTTATTTTAAGACATGGAAGAGGTTTAATTCCTGGTGCATGACTAAAAAATGTTCACCACAGGAGTTGCCCTCAATTTTAGAGTTTCTCAATGAGGGTATGGAGATGGGGCTGGCAGCCAGTACCCTGAAGGTCCAGGTAGCTGCCTTGTCGGTGTTTCTTGAGAGAAAGTTATCTCAAGAACCATTTATAGTGAGATTTTTCAAAGCATTGGCCAGGCTTAGGCCGGTACCTTTCAAATCCTTTCCTAAATGGGATTTATCTCTGGTGCTACAAGGGTTGATTAGATCACCTTTTGAGCCACCACAGGAAGCAACTTTAAAAGTATGGACGCTTAAACTGGTTCTTTTGGTGGCAGTTACCTCAGCCAGAAGAATTAGTGAATTGCAGGCTCTATCTATAGTAGAACCCTTTTGTTTGATATTTTCAGACCGGGTAGTGCTGAAAACTGACCCGGGCTTCTTGCCAAAGGTCGCAACCTTTTTTCATAGGGCACAAGAGATAGTTTTACCTACTTTTTGTCCTACACCATCCAACTCTAAAGAGGAGGCTTTTCATACCCTGGATGTGAGGAGATGTTTACTCCATTATTTAGAGATTACGAGAGAGTTTAGGAAGACAAATTCTCTTTTTATTCTTTTTTCTGGATCACGCAAGGGTCATTGTGCTTCTAAAAGCACTATAGGCAGATGGCTTAGAATGGCGATCAGTGAAGCCTACACGGCTACAGGGGCTGATCCTCCCACAGGGGTAATGGCCCATTCAACAAGGGCAGTAGCAACGTCCTGGGCAGAAAGAGCAGGGGCTTCTCCAGGCCGGATCTGTAAAGCGGCCACGTGGACAAGCTTCTCCACCTTCACCCGCCACTACAGGTTGGACTTGCTATCAGCAGCGGATCAATCGTTTGGCAGGAAGGTCCTGCAGGCGGTGGTCCCACCCTAGAGTAAGTACTCTTTTATCATCTCCAGGTGCTGTCCTGAAAGACGAGGGGAGAAAAACCCTAGTTAGACTTACCGGTAACGGTATTTCTACGAGTCTTTCAGGACAGCACTGATGACCCGCCCTAATTGGTTTATAAAAATGTGGTGTTATTGCTATGTTCTGCTTATCTAATTTCAGCATGGCTGGAGGTACTCTATGAACAACTGAGGCCATGGTGGAAGTGTCCGGTCTTTAAAGAAAAAACTGACTGCAGTGTTTCCTGGGAAAAGTGGGTGGAGCTGCGCTCTCTCCAGGTGCTGTCCTGAAAGACTCGTAGAAATACCGTTACCGGTAAGTCTAACTAGGGTTTTTTTTGCTAACAGGATTATAACCCCATGTTAGCAGAATGTATAGATAATTGGTTTAGTGTGAGGATGTATTTTCTTCTGTTTCTTGCAGGACCATCATGAATGGCTGTCGTCCTGCCTAGTTCTGGACTTTTAGGACTGTTCCTGCTATTCTTACAGTCATGCTGGGAGGGCTTCTCTTATGGGGAAGGTGCTCCAGAAAACATGTACATATGTTGACATTGACAGATCTTTCTACCTACAGGGATCTGTAGTCAGGATGTACACATTATGTATATGGTTTCTGTTTTTGAAAGAAAATATATAAATCATCTATTTTTGATACCGCATATTTATTTGTACAAAAGCCCTTTTCCAGGTTTATTCCCCTTTTCCCCTTCCATTTTTGCTTATGGGATGCCCTTGCTCCTGGGTGCAGGACCCATTTTTGTTTTTCCAGACAATGGAGACACGGATGATTTTTAGAGAGAGGTGAGTATAGCACCCTCTAGTGTATGCTACTAGTGTGAGAGTAGAAAAAAAGCATATTTATGGGTCATTAAATTGGGTCAGGGTTACTAGAGGCCAGGGCTGGATGACTCCTCTTGGCAGCTCCCTGGTCCCTCCCCATGGTGTCTAGAAGGTTGAAGAATCTTATAGCACTAGAGGGTAGGGGTTAGGAAGGGCTGACATTAATGTTTATGGGGTCCCCAGAAGTGGTTTGGCAGAGGACTGAGACAACCCCATTAATAGACATGGGCCATGCCAGCAGGGGAGTCGGGTGGAAGATGGAGAAGCAGTGCTGAGGAGAGGCTGTCGGTGGCCCTTGGGGAAACCCCTGCCGAGAAGGGGTGGTAACTCAGGCCAGGGGCTCAGGAAAGCTGGCCTGGAAGGATCCTGACTCAGAAGGCAGTGAAAGGATCCATGCCGGAGAGGCAGAGGGAAGGAGCAAGGAGAGACAGTGAGTAGATCAGAACTGTGCAGGGACAGACAAGGGGAGAGCCTGCCATCTGCAGCAGACCTCTCTGGAAGACCACATAGTGACAAATCTTCATCTATCCTTGCCCTAGGAGATCTCCATGAGTGTATGCCAGTCGGGCAGGACTGGGCAGAAAGTCAGTCAGGAGGTCTGGGAGGAAGGGAGGCTGGGTGCAGCTGGTGGCAGCCAGGCAGGCTAGCATTTTTCTGCAACCAAGTGTAGCTGGTATCAGTGACCACAGGGAAGCAGAAGAATGAATATTATGCTGTTTGCTCACTCTGCACTACTTTGTCAAGGGACTGAGAGTTCCTGCCTGTAATAGGCCTTTGCCAAACTAACAACAAAACTGTTAGTTCCCACCTGAGTGAACAGCAGGTGCTGTGCTGAAACCAAGTTTGTGCAGGAGGAAGGAAAAGAGGACTTTTGTGTAAATAGGGATGAACTGTGCCTTTGTTCATAGTTCTGGACATTTTTCAAGTCGGGCATCCCATAATTCCCTACCCTATCTCAGTTATCAACTCCTAATACAACATTAAACACAAGCCAAAGACTGTTCACTGTGTTTGAGTGAATGAAGGAAATGTGAATGTGACTGACTGTGCAGCAGTGGGGACCCAGGACACTAGCGACTCCTACAGGGGTAGTGCTACATAAGTGTTTTACCACCAGCCTGGAGAGTTGTGGGCAGCCCATCGTACACAATCTCTCCTCAGGTTTGCCTCCCTGAAAGCCAAAGCCCACAATGAGGAAGTCACAGAGGTGACTGGTGAGCTTGGACTTTTGCCACTAACATTTGTTGCAACCTCTATTGTATGCTAGATGTAGACAGGCTTTTGTTAGAGTAGGCAAAACATAGTTAGCTCAGGGCTACACCTAGACTGTGTAATCTGGGTCAGGGTTACTTTGGGTCAGGCTGGATGACTCATCCTGACAGCTCCTCTGGTTCCTCCCCCTGGTCTAGAAGGTTGTAAAAACCTCTAGAGCTTAAGGGTGGAGGTGAGGAGGGGCTGTTTAGAATCTTTATAAGGGTCTCAGCCAATCCTCAGGCAGGGGGCAGGTTTGCCTCATAAATAGGCATGAGCCATGCCAACAGGAGCAATCAGGTGAAAGATGGAGTGCTGAGGAGGCTGTTGTTAGCCCTTGTAGGGTGCCCCCTAGTCTGGGGGGTGGGGGCGGGGGTGGGTGACCTTGGACTGGGGCTCCAGTGTTTGGAGGATTCTGCTGAAAACACAAGGAGTAAGCCCTTCCTGGAGGCACAGGAGCAAGGATAGAGGACAGCAGGAGCAGGTCAGCAGGTATGGGAGAGCTCCTGAGAGTCAGCTGGGTAAGCTGGTGAGTGTCAGTTTGAAGGACTGTGCTGGAGAAGTCAGTCTGGAGGGCTAGGAAAGAGGCTGCTGCAGCCAGGAGAGATGGTAGAGCCTGAAGAGGTGGTGCTGGGATCAGGGACCACAGAGAGGAAGTGCTATGAAAGTGTTTGCTGTTGTAACACTGATCCTCCTCCCGGCCAACCAGGATGCGGGTTTTGACATCAGTCACCCGATTGGCTGAAAGGACTGTTGATCCTATTGGATGCCTAGGAGGAGGAGGGGGAGGGGCTGGAAGCCACCATGGAGGAGAGGACTCGGAGCCGAGCCGCTGCACCACACTGCCTGCCACCCGCCACGAAGGGGGTAAATGCCGGACCGACTGGCAAACAGCGGGGGGGGGGGGTGCTGCTTGAGGGTGGGGGTTGTATGGTTGTTCCCCCCCCAATAAAAAGTGCTGGGTGTGGGTCTCTACCTGTAATGGGCTATTGCTACAACCACCACAGAGTGACATAGCTGGGAATCAAGTAAGTGTGTGCTGGAGGAAGTGTTGGAGCTGCATAGAGACTTTATATAGAGACTGTTGTAAGGAAGTTGTCCCTGAAGTTTGAAGTTAAGTTGGCATCCCATAATTCCCAATCTCTATCCACGTTCAATTCCCTCATAAAACACAAAAAAACAAAGCTATGGACTTTTCTCTGTGCTGGTGAAGATTTGGTCTGCCTGGCTGTGCAGGGTGCGGGATCTCTTTAACCTACAGCTCCTACATGGGGTGTGCTACACCTTTCTCATACTGACAGCACAAATTCCAGATTTCCTGTTTGAGCTTTGAAGAAGAATGTAAGCTGGCACTCTGGAGGTTTAAAACCAAACCAAAATTTTTAGAAAAACAGTCTGAGTCTCCACTTCATTACCTGAACAAGAATTGAGGAGAAATGTCCTTCGTGAGAGCTCTGAGATCAGTGGGAAGGGCCTTGGGAGTGATGGAAAGGGCCTTGAGATGGGTTCAGGGGGGCCCGTCATGGTTTCTTGCACCAGGGCCCCGAAGGTTCTAATTACACCCCCCGTGTTACAATATATGCCCAACAAGGATCAGCAATGTACTGGTATGTTGGTGGACTTTGAGTGGTTGTACCAGAATGATGCCTGCAAGTTTAGGTATCATCTTGGTATCATTCTTTTCAGCCAGCGGTCGGCTTTCAAGTAAAAGCAATTCTAGGGGCTAATTAGCCTCTAGACTACTTTTACAAGCAGTAGGAGGGAACGTCCCATCCCCCTCCCGCCGTCTTCCATGGTTTTCTCTCCTGTCCCATCAGGGAATCCGAGAATGCAGCTGGTCGTTCTTCCAGCTGACCATAGAGCTGATCCGAGACCAGAACAGCTCCAATCATCTCTATGGCCTAAGAAACCGGAAGCTACAAGTATTTCATGACTTAGGTTTTTGCCGGATATAAACAGCGCCATTGGGAAATTGGGAAAGCATTTTATCACACCGATCTTGGTGTGGTCAGATGCTTTGAGGGCAGAGGAGAGATTTAGGGTCTAATAGACCCCAATTTTTTCAAAAAAGAGTACCTGTCACTACTTATTGCCATCATAGGGGACATTTACATTCCCTGAGATAATAATAAAAATAATTTAAAAAAAAAAGAAAAAAAAAAAAAAAGAAAAAAGCACCCCTGTCTCCCTGTGCTCACGCGCAAAGGCGAACGCAAGCGTCGGTCTTGTGTCGTATGTAAACAGCAATTGCACCATGCATGTGAGGTATCACCGCGGACGTAAATTTAAAGTTGTAACCTGTAAAAAAACATTTTTTTACACAAAGTTGTCACTAAATGATATCTTGTTCAAACATGCCATGTTTTTTATATTACACCCAAAATACATTCTGCTGCTTCTCCTGAGTATGGGGATACCACATGTGTGAGACTTTTTGGGAGCCTAGCTGCATACAGGCCCCCAAAAACCAATCACCGCCTTCAGGCTTTCTAAGGGTGTAAAATGGTGATTTTACTCCTCACTACCTATCACAGTTACGGAAACCCTGAAATGTCAAGATAGCACCCCCCCCCCCCCAATGACCCCATTTTGGAAAGTAGACACCCCAAGGTATTTGCTAAGAGGCACAGTGAGTATTTTGCAGCTTTCATTTGTTTTTGAAAATAAAGAAAGGAAAGGAATTTTTTTTTTTTTTCAATTTTCAAAATTTTTTTGGCAAAAAGCGAGATCTGCAAAATACTCAACATGCCTCTCAGCAAATAGCTTGGGGTGTCTACTTTCCAAAATGGGCTCATTTGGGGGTTTTGTACTATCTTGGCATTTCATGGCCTCCGAAACTGTGATAGGCAGTGAGAAGTAAAATAAAAAATTTACACCCTTAGAAAGCCTGAAGGCGATGATTGGCTTTCGGGGTCCTGTACGCTGTTAGACTGCCAAAACGTCCCACACATGTGGTATCCCCGTACTCAGGAGAAGCAATAGAATGTATTTTGGGGTGTAATTTCACATATAACCATGCCATGTTTGAACAATATATAATTTAGTGACAACTTTATGTAAAAATATATAAATCAATGCAAATTTTTTTTTTTTTTTTTAAACGGACATTTTTTTCGGGAGCAGTGATTTTTTTTAATGCTTAAAGTGAAACAATAAAAATGAAATATTCCTTTAAATCATGCCTGGGGGGGGGGGGGGGGGGTGTCTATAGTACACCTGCAATGTGGCGCATTTTCTCCGTGTTTATAACAGTT
This sequence comes from Lithobates septentrionalis, assembly GCA_037952835.1. Lineage (NCBI taxonomy): Eukaryota > Metazoa > Chordata > Amphibia > Anura > Ranidae > Lithobates > Lithobates septentrionalis. The sequence continues at coordinate 48,816 of JBBDGP010005051.1, read as the reverse complement.
TATAACAGTACCACAGCAAAAAGACATTTCTAAAGGAAAAATTGTCATTTAAAACTGATCGCGGCTGTAATGAATTGTTGGGTCTCGGCAACATAGATAAAACATCATTGAAAAAAAGAGCATGGGTCCCCCCCAGTCCATTACCAGGCCCTTTGGGTCTGGTATGAATATTAAGGGGAACCCCCGAACCAAAATTAGAAAAAGAAAATTGCGTGGGGGTCCCCCTAAAATCCATACCAGGCCCTTCAGGTCTGATATGGAAATTAAGAAGAACCCTGCGCCAAATTAAAAAAAATTTGGCGTAGGAGTCCCCCCAAAATCCATAACCGAAGGGTCTGGTATGGATTTTAACAGGAACCCTGTGCCAATTTTTTTTTAAAAAGGGCGTAGGGGGTCCCCCCCAAAATCCATGCCAGACCCTTATCCGAGCAAGCAACCTGGCAGGCCACAGGAAAAGAGGGGGGGGGGGGAGATGAGAGAGGACTTGTCCCAAGCTGTCTCTTGTCTTTTTTTACCATTTTTGACCCTTTTTTTGTGAAATGGTATGGGTACGATGTACCCCATTACCAATTCACACAGGGGGGAGGCCAAGATCTGGGGGTCCCCTTGTTAAAGGGGGCTTCCAGATTCTGATAAGCCCCCTGCCCGCATACCCCCACAACCACCGGGCAAGGGTCGTGGGAATGAGGCCTTTGTCCCCATCAACATGGGGACAAGGTGCTTTGGGGTCAGACCCCAAAGCACCCTCCCCATGTTGAGGGCATGTGTCCTGGTACGGTTCAGGGGGGCGCTCTCTGGTCCCCCCTCTTTTCTAGCGGCCTGCCAGGTTGCATGCTCAGATAAGAGTCTGGTGTCGATTTTGGGGGGCCCCTACGCCATTTTTTTTAAATTTTGGCGCAGGGTTCCCCTTAAATTCACAAACCAGACCTGAAGAGTCTGGTATGGATTTTGGGGGGGACCCCTATGCCATTTCTTAAAATTTGGCGCAGGGTTCCCCTTAATTTCCATATCAGACCTGAAGGGCCTGGTGAAGATTTTAGGGGGACCCCCACGCACTTTTTTTTAAAATTTTGGTTCGGAGTTCCCCTTAATATTCATACCAGACCCAAAGGGCCTGGTAATGGACTGGGGGGGCCCATGCTCTTTTTTTCAATGAGTTTTATATATATTGCCGGGACCCGGCAATTCATTACAGCCGCAATCAGTTTTAGATGACAATTTTTCCTTTTGGAAATGTCATTTTGCTGTGGCACTAATCTAAACATGGGAAAAATGCGCCACTTTGCAGGCATACTATAGACACCCTCCAGGCATGATATTTATATATATTATAGAAATATTTCATTTTTATTGTTTCACTTTAAGCATTTAAAAAAGCACTGCTCCCGAAAAAAGGGCCATTTTTAAAAAAAAATTTGCACTGATACATGTCCCCTGGGGCAGGACCCAGGTCCTCAAACACTTTTTATGACAATAACTTGCATATAAGCCTTTAAAATTAGCACTTTTGATTATTCATGTTCGTGTCCTATAGACTTTAGCGGTGTTTGGGTGTTCTGCCGAATTATTTGCCTGTTCGCATGTTCTGCTGCAGAGGGAGTTTGGCTCATCCCAACATATGCCCATGGCATGTTTGAGCAATATATCATTTAGTGACAACTTTCTGCAAAAAAAAAAAAAAAGAAGTTTGTCATTTTCCCAAAACTTGTGGCAAAATATAAAATATTCCATGGACTCAACATGCCTCTCAGCAAATAGCTTGGGGTGTCTACTTTCCAAAATGGGGTAATTTGGGGGCGTTTGTGCCATCTTGGCATATTATGACCTTAGAAACTGTGATAGGCAGTGAGGAGTGAAATCAAAAATCAAAAATTTACGCCTTTAGAAATCCTGAAGGCGGCGATTGGTTTTTGGGGTCCTGTACGCGGCTAGGCTCCAAAAATGTCTCACACATGTGGTACCCCTCAGAATGTATTTTGGGGTGTAATTCCACATATAATCATGGCATGTGTGAGCAATATATCAACTTTGTGTTCATTTTTTTGTCATTTTTCAATTACCTTAAAAATAAAATATTTAATGTGCTCAGCAAATTCCTTGGGGTGTCTACTTTCCAAAATAGGGTCATTTGGGGGGGGGGGGGGTTTACTGCCCTGCCTTTTTAGCACCTCAAGAGATGAGACAGCCAGTCATAAACTAAATGCTGACTAAATTCCAGGAAATGTACCCTAGTTTGTAGACGCTATAACTCTTGTGCAAACCAATAAATATATGCTAATTGACATTTTATTTTACCAAAGACATGTGGCTGAATACATTTTGGCCTATGACTAAAATTGAGTTTATTGGATTTCTTTTTATAACAAAAAGTAGAAGATATCTTTTTTTTTTCAAAATTTTCTGTCTTTTTCCATTTATATCTCAAAAAGTAAAAATCACAGAGGCAATAAAATACCATCGAAAGAAAGCTCTATTTGTGGGAAAAAAAGGATGCAAATTTCGTTTGGGTGCAGCATTGCATGACTGTGCAATTACCAGGGGCCAATTCTTTCGGGGCTGAAGTGGTTAAGCATGAGTCATGGAATCTGGGTCAGGGTTTATTGAGTTTAGGCCGGATGACTCATGCAGGCAAGTCTCTGGTGCTTCCCCCTGGTTCTGGGAGAAACTTCCAGAAACTGAAGGGTGAAGACTAGGAGGGTCATTCTGCATACTCAAGGGAGTTTGGCCAATCCCCAGGCAGTGGGCCTGGCAGGGTGGCTGAACCAGGCCTTAAGTATGAATGAGTCATGCTGGCAAGGGGAGTCGGGTGGAAGATGGAGATGGAGTGCTGAGGAGCCTGTCGGTGGCCTTGAGGGCCCTCTAGGTCTAGGGGGGGGGGCTACAGGCTGAAGTCTCAGACTGGCTCAGAAAGGATCCCTTCAGCAGAGTGGTTTGATTGTAACCAGCACCTGGGAGCGGTGGGAGCATGAAAGGACAGTGTGAGTAGCACACTCAGGAGGAACACTACAAGGGCAAAGTCTGCCATATGTAGTCAGCTTTCTGGTGGGACAGCGGTGTGCTTCACCCCCTCATCCCTACCCTGAAAAAACTCCAGAGCAGCCAGGAGGGCTGGTAGGACCTGCTGAGTAGTGGAGCTGGGACCAGTTCTACAGAAGGAGGGGATATACCCTTGCAAGCAGTTACCTCAAGTTTGTGCTTATCAGGAACCATGAATCAGACCGAGACAGAAGTATAGTTAAATCACACTTGTTTAATAATAATAATAATAATAATAATAAGGTAAACAGAGTAAGCATAGTCAAAACAAGCCAGAGTTCAGTAACCGGATCGGGTAGTCAGCCAAGCAAATGTCAGAGAGCCAGAGATAAATGTAGTAGTACAGCAAGCAGGATCAGGAGCCAGAAGGAACGTTAGCCGAGCAAGTCTTCAACAGGAACGCAGGAGAAAGTCTCTGTGATGTTGACAAAGGCAAAGGCAGAGATCAAGTGAGCTGGACGGCTTTAAGTAGGCAGGACTGACGAGCAGAATCAACAACAGCTGGGTAACTGTGGAGAGAGATGGGAGCTGGCAATTAGCCGACAGCTGAGTGGCCAGCTCAGAAAAGAAAGGGCTGAGCCCAGCCCTAACAGTGCTACTTTTCCAGAAGAGCCCAGGGCTCCTAGTCCATAACAGGGATGAGCCCGATGTTCGAGCCGCACGTAAGTTCGACTCAAACCTCGGGTGTGAATACCGAACATTATGGGGCATTCGCTGCAAATTTGAATGCCGCAGAACGCCCCATAATGCACTGCGAGATTGCAGTGCCTTGGAGTCTTATGATTGGCCAAAGCATGCACCTGACCAATCTGGAGATTATTAATGCATATGAGGTATACTGAAAATACCGCATAAGCGGCTTATCCAGCCACAGCAAGGCACAAAGGATATATATAAAAACAAGTGATTTTAAGGTGCAATGTGTAAATAATATACTAGATGTGCATTTGCAAGGTGCGTGAGTGCACCAATCTGATAACAGTCTCCAAAGTTTGCCTCAAAGTTTGCTTGTCAGGAGGCATAAGCTGTGCATCACATCTCAGTGGAGTGAAAGGCTCCATGCTCCATCCTGGCCCCTCCCCTGCGCGTGATTGACACAAGGTCACGTGTCTTCATCAGGGGGATCACTGAGATGTGATGCACAGCTTATCCCTCCTGACAGGCAAACTTTGAGGCAAACTTTGGAGACTGTTATCAGATTGGTGCACTCACGCACCTTGCAAATGTGAGTACCCTAATGTGGGGTGCTTTTATTCTAATAAACATTTATAAACGATATCACACTATCCAGTTTTTCTTTTCCTTTCTTCCTAACTGTGGAGTTGCTGCTGAAAACTGTGTATCTGGAGTCCATCGCTGAGCCATGGGATGGCTCATAAGCGTGTTTAGACTCAGTCTCACAGCTGAGTCGCACGCTCTGAGGTGAGCGGCTGTCCCAGGGGGGTCACTGGATGGCACTTGAGCATGGAATTCTGAGCACTAAGCACTAAGATTAATACACGCACGTTGGATTTTTTATGAACTGTTTTTATGGACTTTATGTGCATTTCTTTCATAAATTTGACTTTAATAACCACGTATCACATCTTGGATTTGATATTCACACTCATTGTGTGGCACTTGGCACTTTGTTGTATTTTTGCACTTATCACTGTGATATATTTATATATTTTTTCACGGTTAATTTCAGATTATATAAATAATAATTTTTCATTCATTATATATACAGTTAGTAGTTTAGTCATCGCTACTCTTAATTTAATGGTATACATCTAGTATATTATTTACACATTGCACCTTAAAATCACTTGTTTTTTTATATATCCTTTGTGCCTTGCTGTGGCTGGATAAGCTGCTTAGGCGGTATTTTCAGTATACCTCATAAGCATTAATAATCTCCAGATTGATATTTTCACCTTGGCGCAGCGTATCTTTTGTATACATTGTATTGCATGGCATATGAAACGTGTTCTGCGCGGGCAGCTAGGTGATTTCCACATTTGAGGCAATATACCATTGTGGCTCGCAAAATCCCCTTTTATCTATGCACCTGACCAGCATGCTTTGGCCGATCACAGCACAGTCTGCTGAGGGAGAGCTATAATTGACCAAAGGTAAGGTGCACGCCCCACACTCCAGTCCACCCCAGTCCACCTCCCGCACTATATAAGACTGCTTACACGGCGGCCGTATATATTGTAATGAATGAAGAGAGATTGGGCAGCTTAGTGGCACGCTGGCAGTGTATTTGATACATTATTTGTACAGTCTAATATATATATATATATATATATATATATATATATATATATATATATATATATATACTCTGCATTCAGTGTAGACTATATATTCAGTGTAGACTCTATATTCAGTAAGTACAGTGTAGTATATATAACAAAGTGTATTGAAGTGGTTAAGGGGAACCCTGCGCCAACATTTAAAAAAAATGGCGTGGGGGTCCCCCCAAAATCCATACCAGGCCCTTCAGGTCTGGTGTGGATTTTAAGGGGAACCCAGTGCCAAAATGTAAAATGTCACATGATGTCACATGGCGTCAGAAGGGGACGGGGTCACCCAGTTACGTCTCTGGGTGGCCCCGCCCTTGACTATATAACAGCTGTCACTGCGAACAGACAGCAGTCTGCGGGCGCCTCCCACTGAGGCACAGCTTTTTTTTTTATATTTTTCGAGTCCGTCGGCGACGTGATTGAAGATGGATTTACATCATAGGAGAGGACAGCGTTGATGTCGGGGGTGGGCGGGACCCAGCAGCTATCAAACACTAGCCAATGGGGTGGGGTCTGGGCAGGCCGCTACATGTATGTGGCCCCGCCCGCTTTCTTAAGCAGCCCAATCATTGGCTGGTGTTCATCACTGCTGAATTTTGGCAGCTGGTCTCTCTCTACATGCATTTACATTACATGACAGTTTCACACACTGAATGGCTCTGGCAAGCGTCAATATCAACTCTGTGTGAATCTCCCTCTCCTCTGTCAGTGCCAATCAGTGCCACCTGGCAGTGCCAATCAGTGCCACATGTCAGTGCCAATTAGTGCAACATGTCAGTGCCACTTAGTGCCCATCAGTGCCACCTACCAGTGCCGCCTATCAGTGTTTCCAATCAGTTCCACCTGTCAATGCCAATCAGTGCCACCTGTCAGTGCCAATCAGTGCCAATCAGTACTTCCACTCAGTGCCTTCTGTCAGTGCCAATCAGTGCCACATGTCAGTGCCAGTCAGTGCTAATCAGTGTTTCCAATCAGTGCCACCTGTCAGTGCCAATCAGTACCACCTAATATCAGTGCCAACTGATGCCACCTAAAAGTGCCAATCAGTGCAGCCAATCAATGCTATTGCTTCCCATCAGTATCACCAGTCAGTGCCACCTATCAGTGCCACCTATCAGTGCTGCCTATCAGTGCTCATAGGTGCTGCCAATCAATGCCCATGAGTGCCACCTATTAGTGCCCATCAGTGCTGACTATCAGTGCTGCCTATCAGTGCCCATCAGTGCTGCCAATCAGCGCCACTAAATGCTGCAAATCAGTGCTGCCTATCAGTGCCGACCAGTGCTGCCTATTAGTGCCAATCAGTGCCACCTATCAGTGCCAATCAGTGCTTTCTATTAGTGCTAATCAGTGCCGCCTATCAGTGTCAATCATTGCTGCCTGTCAGTGCTGCCAATAAGTGCTGCCAATCAGTGCCAATCAGTGCACTGAGTGCAGGGATGTGGAGATGAACTCAGTAGGCAGGCATATTGTCCATAGGGGGGGTGGTCTGGTGGGGCACATCTGAAATCTGTTGATGTTTATTGATTCTACATGCCAATCTTTAGTATAATAGGTAATCACCACACTAATATTTACAATATACTACTGGAGGTAAAAATAAGAAGTGTCAGTAAAAGGCTTGCCGCTAAGCACTGTTATGTGTTCCCACCAGTGGCGGTGCATCCATTAAGGGCGCACTGGTGCCGCCTCCTCTGTCACACCCCCCCTATATGTAAAATGGATACATTCATGCATAGCACCCCCTATTCTGGCGTCCGGCCCCTTTTCGGACGCCGGGCGCCTGATTTACAGTGATGGGGGTGTTTTTTTGAAGCACCTGAATAGAGCCAAAGGCTCTAATAGGCTTCAAAAAAGGTAGACTTGGAGTGCAGAACATTGCACTCGGAGCCCACCCAGATGTTTTAAAAAAATCAGGAAGCGTGGGTCTAATACCCATCACCTGATTGGCTGAAGGCACAGACATCCCTATTGGATGCCTAACAGAATGGAAGAAGAGATGCACGGGAGGATAGAGAATCATGGAGGATGCAGAAGCCATCGCTTTTGTAACACATCTGTGTGGGCTCCGAGCGCAATGCTCTGCACTCCGAGTTCACCTTTTTTTAAGCCTATTAGAGCCTATGGCTCTAATCAGGTGCTTAAAAAACACCCCTGCCACTGTAATTCAGGCGCCCGGCATCTGAAAAGGGTCCGAATGCTTGAATAGGGGGTGTCTACAGCGGCCATGGATAGATTCATGCTATACATGAATCTATCCATTTTACATATAGGGGGTGGCATGACAGAGGAGACGGCACCAGTGCGCCCTTAATGGATGCACCGTCACTGGTGGGAACACAAAACAGTGCTTAGCGACAAGCCTTTTACTAACACGTTTTTATTTTACCTCCAGTAGTTTATTGTAAATAGCAGTGTGGTGATTACCTATTATACTAAAGATTGGCATGTGGAATGAATAAACATCAACAGATTTCAGTTGTGCCCCACCAGACTGCCCCCCATGGACAATGTGCCTGGCTGCTGAGTTCCTCTCTGAATCATTGCACTCAGTGCACTGATTGCCAGCACTGACAGGCAGCAATCATTGGCACTGATATCCGACACTGACTGGCACTAATAGAAAGCACTGATTGCCATTGGTTGGCAGCACTGATAGGCAGCACTGATGGGCTCTGATTGGCACTGATAGGTGGCACTGATTGGCAGCACTAATGGCACTGATAGGCTGCACTGATTGGCACTAATAGGCAGCACTGGTCAGCACTGATAGACAGCACTGATTAGCAGCATTTTGTGGCACTGATTGTCAGCACTGATGGGCACTGATAGGCAGCTCTGATAGTCAGTACTGATGGGCACTGATAGGCAGCTCTGATAGTCAGTACTGATGGGCACTGATAGGTGGCACACATGGGCATTGATTGGCAGCACTGATGGGCACTGATAGGCGGCACTGATTTGCACTAATAGAAAGCACTGATTGCCATTTATTGACAGCACTGATTGGCACTGATAGGCACTGATAGGTGGCACTGATTGGCAGCACTAATGGCACTGATATGCTGCACTGATTGGCACTAATAGGCAGCACTGGTCAGCACTGATAGGCAGCACTGATTGGCAGCATTTAGTGGCACTGATTGGCAGCACTGATGGTCACTGATAGGAAGCTCTGATAGTCAGCACTGCTGGGCGCTGATAGGTGACACACGTGGGCATTTATTGGCAGCACTAATGGGCACTGATAGGCGACACTGATAGATGGCACTGATGGGCACTGAGTGGCACTGACATGGCACTGATTGGAAGCATTGGCACTGATATTAGGCAGTACTGATTGGCACTGACAGGTGGCACTGATTGGAAACACTGATTAGCACTGACTGGCACTGACAGGTGGTACTGAATGACACTGACAGATGGCACTATTTGGAAGCACTGATTGGCACTGACAGGTGGCACTTATTGGCACTGACAGGTGGCACTTATTGGCACTGGCAGGTGGCACTGATTGGCACTGATTAACAATGGCAGATGGCACTGATTGGCACTGACAGAGGAGAGGGAGTTTCACACAGAGCCGATATTAACGCTTGCCAGAGCTGCTCAGTGTGTGAAAATGTCATGTAATGTAACTGCATGCAGAGAGAGACCAGCTGCCAAAATTCAGCGGTGATGTCGGGGATTGGCAGGACTCAGCAGATTTCAAACACCAGCCAATGATTGGGCTGCTTAAGAAAGGGGGTGGGGCCATATACATGTAGCGGCCTGCCCAGATCCTATCCCATTGGCTGGTCTCTCTCTGCATGCAGTTACATTACATGACAGATTCACACATTGAGCGGCTCTGGCAAGCATTAATATTGGCTCAATGTGAAACTGTCCCATTTCGTAGCAGGGGCTGCACACTCATTGGATGCAGCCTTTCACAGAACTCCCACAGGCAGTTCTTGGGAGACAACTGGCATGGGTGTTTAGGATGTGCCCAGGCACACTCAGCACACCCCATACGCATGCCTACAGGGCTTCCAGATCAACGTGGGTACACCAGCCTGCCGGATTTTACATGCGAATATTGCCAGTGGCTATTATAAAGATGAAAGGGGGTAGAAGAATGGGGTTCCCAACTCCCTTCCACCTCCCTTCTCCCACAATTATTCTACCAGTGCAAGTGCAATTTGGGAAGGTAGGGCTGAGCTCATTCCCAAAAGGAAGTAAAGTAGGAGCATGCCGCATTCTCAGAAAAATATGCCTTTTGTCATTTTCGCAATTAGCAATTTAGATTCCGCTGTCATTTGCAAATGCTGCCAACAGGACCAGACTGAGGTGAATTTCAAAAAATGATCATGAGAGATGTAAACTAGCTCTTCCATTTCTCTTATACCAAACAGCAATTCTGCAGATAAAAGAAAGCTGGCAGCTTGATCTTCCGCAATTAATACATGTATTAATACAGGTGTGGTACAAAATGATACAGCCTATGGCTATGACTAAGGCTACATGCCAAAACACGTAATCCCTGTATTATTTTGTGCCACACCTGGATTAATACATTTATTCATTGTGGAAGATCGATCTGCTGGCTTCCCTTTATCTCCATGTTTGCTCGAGTGCTAGGAGAACACTACAAGACAAGTGCGCCAACCATTCACCACCTTGGGGAATTACTACAGGAGTTTTCTACTATATTTAAACAGCAATTCTGCCATAGATGGGGCTTGAGCTAATCACCAGTGCACAGGGATGCAAAGTTTGGTCAAATTATCCATGTGTATTGCTAGGAAAAAATATCAATAAACATGTATTTCTTAAAAAAATCCTAAAAGGTATTGTAAGTGCAGCTAGTATAAATGCCTGAACTATATTTGATTTTAGACTATAAAAATCCCTTGTACAGCAGCACTTGCAGAGGGATGGGCACCACTTATGGCCAGTCAGGTGTCTTACCTTCACATGTGCTGACAGGAGACATGGTGAAGGTGTCTAGAACCTACCTGTTCTTTGCTGCCTGTGCCCAACAGTTGCACTTGCGCTGTTCCCTATGTCCTCCTTTTCCTTCAGTCCAGCCTGGTTTTCACTGCTACAGACCCCTTTCCGTTGTGCTGGTGTGAACAAACTCTGTCCTCTTTATCTGTTCAGATGAGCTGCACACATGCAGGGCATAGCTAAATGCTTGCCTCCTGATTGCTCTATACTCCTTTAAAAGTACCCAGCATCATAGCCTAATGGTCCATTGTAGTGTTTAGATTCCTGGTGCTAGGGTTTGGGTGAGACTGCTTTCCTGTATCTTATGTCTTGCTCTGGGTTCCCGTCACTGAAATTTCTAGTTCTGTAAATGCTAAATCCCTTTTCCTGTATTTTAATCCGTAGCCAGTTGCACTCCTAGTTGCTGTCTGTTCTCAGCATGACTAGACCCTGTTACCTGCACTTGCCTAAAATCACTGATCCTGCTCACTACTACCTCCGACCTGATGGACTCCCTAGATTTGATCATTTGTTTGACCTGACTTTCCTGACTCAACCTTGGATTTGTTATTGACACGTCCCCACCCAACCATTATCTAAGACACCCGGCTTTAACTACACCATAGCAACAGCCTTGTGTACTATTGATGAGGACTCCACAGTCCTAAGCTCACCCTCATTTGGGAATGGCCCTACATAGGTACAAGCTAAATTAAATATATTCATAATTACAATAACTTACAGCTATTAATGGAGCTTTCACATAACCTCATAAGGCAAGAGCACTTATATACATTGACTACTTATTTATAGAATGGGGTAGGTTTAGAACTTCTGTTGGGTTTTTATGACCTTCTCTCTTCAGGTTTCCTATCTCAATAACAATGGTTGTCTGGATAAGAATTGAGCATAAAACTCCCTAATGGGGACACAGACAGCAAAAAAAAAAAAAGCCTAATGCCGCTTACACACGGTCGGACTTTTCGTCTACATAAGTCCGACGGACGCTGACGGACAAAATACGGCTGACAATCCGATCGTGTGTGGGCTTCCCCGGACTTTCAGCGGACTTTTCCAGCCGCAAATCTGACGGACTTTAGATTTGAAACATGCTTCAAATCTTTACGTTGTAACTACGCCAGACCCAGAAATCCGCTCGTCTGTATGCTAGTCCGATGGACAAAAACTGATGCTAGGGCAGCTATTGGCTACTGGCTATCAACTTCCTTATTTTAGTCTGGTGTACGTCATCACGTACGAATCCGTCGGACTTTTGTGTGATCGTATGTAGGCAAGTCCGATCGTTAGAAAGTCTGCCGCAAGTCTGCTAAAAGTCCGCCAAAAGTCCGTCGAAAGTCTGTCGGACAGGCTGTCGAACTTTTGTAGCCAAAAAGTCCGACCGTGTGCGCGGCATAAGATTCTATCCTTTATCATTCTGTCAAAATTTAAGGAGAAAAAAAAAAAGATTGGGTGGAATTACTCTGTCTTCAGTAATCACCAGTGCTTTTTGTATTCATCTACAGTATTTATTGCTATATCTTGTATATAGATTTACAAAGATCTACTACAGAAAAAAATTAAATTAAGGGTTTCTGAAACTTTTCTTTGGTATTTTAACTGAAAGCAATGATTTTCAACTCCATTATGCAAAAGGCAACGTATAGTCTTTTTTTTCAGATAATATAATATAACATAAAAGAGACAACTTTGATGACTTAACAAATAGCTTGAATGAAAAATACCAACCTATTGAATGAATAATACACACCTATTGAGTTTTACATGAATAATAAAAATTTTATAAAATTATCCAGTTGTTCTCCACTTCAATACCCGGCTGTAGTCAAATGACGTCCTCTATTTTGTGGGGTGATATCTGAATGATGCCTGCAGCTAGATGCATCATTCAGATATCATTCTTTTCAGCCGGCGATTCTGTGCACAATAAGAATGATCATAGCGGCAGTTCCACCACTTGATTGTTCTTATAGGCGACCGGAGGGGACGTCCCCCCCCCCCTCCCGCCGCCATCTGGTGCTTCTCCGGGCTCTCCCGTGCCATCGGGTGGCCGGAGAAAGAATCGGCCAGCGCCGGATGTTGACAATAGAGATGACTGGTGACCAGATGGTCACCAGTCATCTCTATGACCGTCGGAGGCCCGGGTGCGACGTTATGACGTCACGCCCGGGTACCCGGAAATAAAAGAAGCCGCGATCGCGGCTGTCAGCATCAGATCGGTGAAATTTTTTTTCCCAATCTCATGCTTTCCAGCCTGGAGGAGAGATGTGGGGTCTTATTGACCCCACATCTCTCCATAAAGAGGACCTGTCACATAGATTCCCATTACAAGGGATGTTTACATTCCTTGTAATAGGAATAAAAGTAATAAAAAAATTTTTTTTTAAAAAGTGTAAAAATAAATGAAAAAAGTAAAAAAAAAAAAATAATAAAAAAAAATTTAAAACGCCCTTGTCCCCGGTAGCTCGCGCTTAGAAGCGAACGCACACCTAAGTCCCACCCACATATGTAAACGCCGCTCAAATCACACATGTGAGGTATCGCCACATGTGTTAGAGCGTGTGCAACAATTCTAGCACTAGACCTCCTCTGTAACTCTAAACTGATAACCTGTAAAAAGTTTTAAAACATCGCCTATGGAGATTTTTAGGTAATGAAGTTTGGCGCCATTCCATGATTGTGCGCAATTTTATAGCGTGACATGTTAGGTATCGATTTACTCGGCGTAACATCATCCTTCACATTATACAAAAAAATTGGGCTAACTTTACTGTTTTGTTATTTTTTAATTCATGAAACTGTTTTTTGTTTTTTTTTTAAAAGTCGTTTGAAAAATTATTGCACAAATATAGTGTAAGATAAAAAGTTGCAATGACCGCCATTTTATTCCCTAGGGTGTCTGCTAAAAAAAAACATTATAATGTTTGGGGGTTCTGAGTAATTTTCTAGCAAAAAAATTATGATTTTTACATGAAGGAAAGAAGTGCCAGAATAGGCCCGGTACTGATGCGGTTAATTTAATTTTTTTCCCTTAAACGATCCTAATAGACCCTCAGATTCCATCTATCACAGCATCCAAAGTGCACAACAATGAATCTATCATGAGAGATGACTGGTCTACACTGGAAGAATGATTTTCTGTTGTGCTCTGCAATACCAAAGACACAGTAACCTCAATCATTTAATACATGTTATACACCATGATTTTAGATTTTCCTAAAATATTACAGACTTTGTTTTTCTTTTTATTTTAATGTTATTGTAAACTGTGCTCACACCGGGGTTGATTTACTAAAACTGGAGAGTGCAAAATCTGGTACCGCTGTGCATAGAAACCAATCAACTTCTAACTTTAGCTTGTTCAATTAAGCTTTGACAAAAAAAAAAACCTGGAAGCTGATTGGCTTCTATCAAGAGCTGCACAAGATTTTGCACGCTCCAATTTTATTAAATCTACTCCGATGTTTCTCATCCATGCTTTGGATAATGAACAATAAAATTTAATATTGAAAAAAGTGCACAGGTATAATTAAATGACACCATGGGGGTCATTTACCATAGCGCCGCAGCGCTATTTGCCACAAATTAGCGCTAAAACGGTATTCACTATAGCGCTGGTGAGAAAATACTCCCAAAATCAAATTTACTATAGTTCCCTGAAACCAAATAGCGCCCAAACCCTTACTCTGCTAAAACCTGGAGTAGTGCACATGGAAATAATGTTTAGAGCATGATATAATTGCCTAAATAGTACTGAAATATGCGGTATATTATTTAACCACTTGCCGACCACCTCCTGTACATTTACGTCGGCAGAATGGCCTGGCTGGGCAAAGTAATGTACCTGTATGGTACTTTGAGTTTCCGGTCACTCGATGTCCGCTGGATGCCCGCGATCGTGTTATGGAGCTGAAGAACAGGGAGATGCCGATGCAAACACAGCATCTCCCCGTTCTGCCTAGTGACAGGACACTGATCGTCTGCTCCCTCTCATCGGGAGCAGCGATCAGTGTCGTGTCACTGCTAGCCCATACCCCAGACAGTTAGAATCACTCCCTAGGACACACTTAACCCCTCCCCGCCCCCTAGTGGTTAACCCCTTCACTGCCAGTGAAATTTTGTACAGTAATCGATGCAATTTTATAGCATTGATCGCTGTATTAATGACAATGGTCACAAAAATGTGTCTAAATTGTCCAACGTGTCTGCCATAATGTCGCAGTCATGATAAAAATCTCTGATCACTGCCATTACTAGTAAAATAAAATTATGAATAAAAATGCCATAAAACTATCCCCTATTTTGTAGATGCTATAACGTTTGCCCAAACCTATCAATAAACGCTTACTGCGATTTTTTTTTTACCGAAAATATGTTGAAGAATACGTATCGGCCTAAACTGAGGAAAAAAAATGTTTTTTTATATTTTTTGGGGGGATATTTATTATAGCAAAAAATCAAAAATAATGTGTTTTTTTTTCTAAATTGACGCTCTTTTTTTGTTTATAGTGCAAAAAATAAAAACCGCAGAGGTGATCAAATACCACCAAAAGAAAGCTCTATTTTATGGGGAAAAAAAGGACATCAATTTTGTTTGGGAGCCATGCCGCACGACCGCGCAACTGTTAGTTAAAGCAATGCAGTGCCGAATTGCACAAAGTGCTCTGGTCTTTGGCCAGCAAAATGGTCCGGGGCTTAAGTGGTTAAAGATAATCTGCTTTTAAACTGTGTGAAAAAGTGATTTCTACACTGAAATATCATTAAAAGTCTGAGAAGAGATAAATTCCCGTTTTTTGTACAACTAGGTGCCAACACAACTGAGCATGCTCAGACCTTGCAACTAGCTCTCATTTTAGCACCAATATCTTTTTACAAGGCGCTATAGTAAATACCAAAATGAGCGCTGAGTTAAAGAGCATTTTTTGGAAGTGAAAATCTGCGCAATTATAGTCCAATGCAAGTTTTAGCCATTGATTCTAATGGAACAATTGTAACTTTCACAAATAAATCCTTTTAATGTTGAGATGAAATGTATCTTTCTCTGAAATACATTTTCCTTTGCAACATTGTTGCTTCTACTTCAAATATTTTGTTTATATGAATGCTAGAATGTGGAATGTTTTGATGTTTTGGTAAAATATATTTTTCTGTCACTTTAACTTGTTTTTCTCCATCACACAACAATCTTTACCCAAACTCACACCTGGCTTTACAAAGCACAAACATTACCATTGCTGGGGCAAATTTAAAATGAGTCACAATTTTTTGTGCTTTTTATTATTTCCAAATAATCATAATTTGAGCCCAAAAAATGTGATATGTGTACCAAGATCAGAAATCAAAATGTAATTCCCAAAAATTTGAGGGTAATATCACTATTCTACACTCATCCACAAAAAACACCAAATATCACAAAATAAATCAAGAAGAATAACTCTTGTGTAATGAAATTCCATCACTTGTATGTCCAAAGAAATGCAGTATCTATGTGTATTTATATGTGGGAGGTTTTCACACGTGTCAGCTCCGTGGCTTAGAGGTTAGAACTCCTGCTTAGCATCCATGAGTGTCTGGGTTTGATTCCCAAACATGCCGCTTCATATAGAGATGTTGTCTCATCTCCCAGGTCCTAAAACTAAATGTAGTATTTATGTGTAGGAGGGTTCCACCACCATTGTAATTCTTGCCAGATACACTATCCAATCAAAAGTATTGGGACGCCTGCCTTTACAAACACATGAACTTTAATGGCCAGCCCAGTTTTAGTCCGTAGGGTTAAAATTAGATTTGGCCCACCCTATGCAGCTAGAACAGATTCCGGGAAGGCTAGGAAAGCTGTCCATAAGGTTTAGTGTGTCTATGGAAATGTTTGACCATTCTTCCAGAAGTGCATTTGTGGGGCCAGGCACTGATGTTGGATGAGAATGCCTGGCTCGCAGTCTCTGCTCTAATTCAGCCAAAAGGTGTTCTATCAGGTTGAGGTCAGGACTCAGCATGCATCCAGTCAAGTTCCTCCACCCCAAACTTGCTCATCCATGTCTTTATGGACCTTGTTTTGTGCAGTCATGTTGGAAAAGGAAGGGGCCATCCCCATGTTTCCACAAAGTTGGGAACATGAAATTGTTCAAAAAGTCTTAGTATGCTGATGCCTTAAGAGTTCCTTTCACTGTAAATAAGAGGCCAAGCCCAACCCCTGAAAAACAACCCCACATCACAATCCCCCCTCCATCAAATGATTTGGACCAGTGCACAAAGCAAGGTCCATAAGGACATGGATGAGCGAGTTTGGGGTGGAGTAACTTGACCTGGACAGAGTCCTGACCTCAACACAACAGAACACATTGGGGATGAATTAGAGCAGAGACTGTTAGTCAGGCCTTCTCATCCAACATCAGTGCCTGACCTCACAAATGCACTTGAAAGAATGGTCAAACATTCGCATATACACACTCCTAAACCTTGTGGACAGCCTTCCCAGAAGAGTTGTAGCTGTTATAGCTGAAAAGGGTGGGCCAAATTAATTTTGAACCCTACGTACTAAGACTGGGATGCCATTACAGTTCATGTTCGTTTAAAGGCAGGCGTCCCAATAATTAGGCCAGTATATTGTATATTGCTCGTGACACTGAGCATGGCTATGGACTTAGGGCTGGTTCACACCACAGAGATGCAGAGAACATGTGTGAGGCTGCCTACTGGCTAAGTGGGTAGCAATTCTGTCTAGCAGCACTGAGGTTGCTGATTCAATTCCCCAACAACCTAATGCTTGTGTCAAAGTTTATATGTTCTCCCTGTGTGGGTTTCTCACTACAATCCAAAGACATGCTGGCATTTTATTTGTCTCCTATCAAAATAGTCTGTAATGTAAGAAAGTTAGTTTTAGACTTTATATTGGAAGCTCATTGCAGCCAGGGACTGATGTTAATGTTTGTTAGCACTATGTCCAGGGACTTGGACATTTAAAATTTTAGGGTTTACACTGCACAGGTACATATGCTTAGAAAACTGCTGCTTTATGTGCATACAAATGGACTTCGATCTTTGGCCTGTAGTTGGAGATTTGATGCACATGGGCTAACACAGTTACAAATAGTATTATGTGTTCCTGCCCATCAGGTGCAATCACTTTAGACATACATGAAGAGACAGATTGAAAGATACTGGTAGGCATGTACTTCTATTGGGCGTGTGTCAGTGTTAACAATACAACCTACCTTATATAAAGGGCTGCAGTAGGGGGGGTTTGTTTGGCCTGAGAAGGCCAGGTTTTTTGCTGTGATTTGTGGGGGCGAAGGAATGATATTGTGCCTATTGACAAACGCCCAACTAGGGCTGTTTGTTTGCTGAAATTCTTTTGCATTTTTTCCATCAAAAGTAGGTTTATGTGGCCATGCTGTCAATGTTGGGTGTGTATTGTTCCTGTCTGACCATGCAAACATGGTTTGGGAGCATGTGCTGACCTTCTACTCTTTTATCTCATTGCTTAATCATATACACAGAAATGCAGCTTCCAGAAGAACATGGTCACCAATGTATGTATATGTGTGGATTTGTGGGGTGGTGGCGGGTGTTATATTTTGAACATGTGGCTGTTTTAATATTATGTTGGAATGCTTTGTAGGAACAATGACTGTTAAGTATGTTTCTATAATCTTGCAGATAAAAATGTGATGTGTTGCCCGTTATACACTGACAGTAAAGCTGTGTCCACTCTAAGGTTTAGACAAATTTTAGATTGTAAGCTCCTATGAGCAGGGCCCTGAAAACTCAATTGCCAACTGTTTTGCTAAATGTAGCACCATATATCCTGTAGCATTTTTTTTTTGAAGCTAGTAAATGTACATCATTTAGTTTCTGCTGGCAAAATAAAAGTAAATTATTGAGCTTGTTTGTTGTTTTTTTTTTTCTTCTTTTTAATTAGTTTTGGGGGTGGTGGTTTTGGGGAAGTGCAAGATCTTTTACATCTTAGGCTGCTTTCACACTGGAGGCGCTTTACAGGTGCTAAAAATAGTGCCTGTATAGAGCCTCTCCTCTCACTCCAGTGTGAACTGGCCCTGACCCTAGGTTCACACCTATGCATTTTTTAGTGCATTTTGCAGTTTTCAGAAACACTCTACAGTCCATTTTAACATGGTTTCCTATGGTACTAGTTCAATTTGCAGCCAGTGCATTTCTGGAAATGGTCAGGGACTTTTTTCACGCGATTTGGGGGCAATAGATTTCAAAGCAACTGCACCAAAAATGCAACTGTTGCGTTTGTGATGTTTTGATGTGTTTTGTGGTTATTTTTTAACACTGTATATAGCCGTTTGCTAACCGGGGGGCTGGGAAGCCAGCTGCTGCGTCCTTAACCAATGAATCTTCAGTTGTCAGTGGCTTCCCCACTTAAAGTCAGACCATACCCACGAATGCTCATCACGTCCTAGGTCTCTGTCCAAATAATAAAGCTACAGTGAGGATGTGGCAGGGCCGTCCTTATATTTGGGGGCCTTTGCAGAGTTATTCCTGAGCCCAAGGGAGAGCCGCCACGCCCAGTTCTGGCTAGTTGGTGGCCATCGCCTTTTTTAGAAATTTTCTACTGATACAAAAGGTTGCTTTTTGCACATCTTATGCACAGTATTTTTTCTTAAAAAGATTGGGTTCTGAATATGCCTTGATACATATATTTTTCTCTTGACAATACGCCTCTGAAGAAGGGACATCGTCCTGAAACATGTCAGGCATATAGAGAAATATGTATTTATGGACAAAAGTATATAATGTTCAGTATGTAAAGGAAATCTACTGTATAGGCACTCTTGTACAGGTCTATGTTTAGTTTGTCCTGTTTTTATGCTTCTCTTTTTTTCTAACAAAAATAAATAAGGATTTTACTAAAAACTCAATTGTTTTGTTTGCTTAAAAAGTCCCGCTGTTTCGGGGGCTACATAGGTTCCCTAATTCAGGGTTCCTACTTTTCTATACCAATTTGGGATGTTGGCAACACACTGAAGGTGATGCAATTTCCCTTCTGTGGTTCACTACACTATACATAAAGTACAAAAAAAGCAGCCCAAAAAAATTGCAAAAAACTGCATGGGGTCCCCCCTAGGTCTATACCAGGCCCTTCGGGTCTAGTATGGATTCAGAGGGGACCCTCTTATGCCAAAATTCAACAAAAATGGCATCCCCCATTTCCAGGCCCTTTGGGTCTGGTCTAAATATTAAGGGGAACCCCCGCATTAAATATTAAATTGTGTGGGAGTCCCCCCAAAATCCATACCAGGCCCTTCAGGTCTGGTATGGATATTAAGGGGAACCCTACACCAAAATTAAAAAAAAAATGGTGTGGGGGTCGCCCCCCCCAAATCCATAACAATCCCTTTATTGTGGGAGACACGGCTCGGGGATAAGACCACTCAGAGCTATTTTACAATAAAGGAATTGTCAAAAACCGGCTATTGCTTTTTGTCACATTTTACTATTTTTTGGTGAATGGGTAGGGGTACAATGTACCCGATACCCATTCACATGGGGGGCGGGATCTGGGGGCACCCTTGTTAAATGGGGCTTCCAGATTCTGATAAGCACCCCGCCCGCAGACCCCCACAACCACCGGACAAGGGTTGTGGGGATGAGGCCCTTGTCCCCATCAACATAGGGACAAGTTGTTTTGGGCGGGACCCCAAAGCACCCTCCCCATGTTGAGGGCATGTGGGGGGGTGCTCTCTCGTCCCCCTCTTTTCTTGCGACCTGACAGGTTGTGTGCTCGGATAAGGGTCTGGTATGGATTTTGAAACCGACCCCATGACATTTTCTTTTAATTTTGGTGTAGGGTTCCCCTTAATATCCATACCAGATCTGAAGGGCCTGGTATGAATTTGGGGGGACCGTTTTCAATAATTTTTTTATCCTTATTGCCAGGATCTGACAATACATTACAGCTGTAAGCAGTTTTAAATGTCATTTTTTTCCTTAAGAAATGTCATTTTGCTGTGGTACTGTTCTAAACACGCGAAAGATGTGCTACTTTACAGGCATACTAAGGACACCCCCAGGCATGATAGTAAAAGGAATATTTCATTTTTATTGTTTCCCTGCTCCTGAAAAAAACTGCAGTTTTTTAAAAAAAAAATTCATTGATACATGTCCCCTGGGGCAGGAACCGGGTCCTCATACACTTTTTATGGCAATAACTTGCATATAAGCCTTTAAAATGAGCACTTTTGATTTCTCATGTTCGTGTCTCATAGACTAACGATGTTCGCACACATGCTTCGCAAGTTCTGGTGAAAACCGAACCGGGGGCGTTTGGCTCATCCCTCCAATGGCACATGAGCATGGTTGGTACCATAATATTAATGTCTCAAATGCAAAACATTATTGTACACAATGAAAAGAATCAAACATTAGTAATAGTATTTTCTGTCTGATTGTGCTCAGCTCCATAGCATAGTGGTATGCCGTGCTACCTTCAAAGGTTCAAGCCATGGGTTTGAATCCCACCAATGGTCTCACCTAATGAAAATGTACATTGTACACAGCAGCATAATTAGCGAATGCACATCAGTTTGCTTTATTCCATCATTTTAACTCTTCAAATGCATGCAATGGTATGTAATTATTCAATAATATTAAGTGTGGAACTCAATAAATCAGCTATTCAAAAATCAAGGAAAAAAACAGTGTGGGGTCCCCCCTCCAGTACATACAAGGCCTTCCAGATCTGGTATGGACTTTAAGGGGAATTCAACGCCAACATGTAAAAAAAATGGCGTACTGCCGGCCCTTTTAGCCAGAAATGGGTCCAAAATTACAAAAATCGCACTGCTGGCCCTTTTAGCCTGAAATGGGTCCAAAATTACCAAAATCGCACTGCCTGCCCTTTTACCCTGAAATTGGTCCAAAATTACCAAAATCGCACTCCCGGCCCTTTAAGCCCAAAAATGGTCCAAAATGACTCAAATCGCACTGCCGGCCCATTTAGCCCGAAATGGGTCCAAAATTACCAAAATCACACTCCCGGCCCTTTTAGCCCAAAAATGGTCCAAAATCACCAAAATCGCACCCCCGGCCCTTTTAGCCCTAAATCGGTCCAAAATGACCAAAATTGCACCCCCGGCCCTTTTAGCCCAAAATCGTTCCAAAATGACCAAATTGGCACTCCCGGCCCTTGTAGCCCAAAATCGTTCCAAAATTACCAAATTCACACCCCCGGGCCTTTTAGCCCAAAATTGGTCGAAAATGACCAAAATCGCACCCCGGCCCTTTTAGCCGGAAATCAGTCCAAAATTACCAAAATCGCACCCCCGGCCCTTTTAGCCCGAAATCGGTCAAAAATGACCAAATTCTCACCCCCGGCCCTTTTAGCCCGAAATGGGTCCAAAATTACCAAAATCACACCCCCGACCCTTTTAGCCCGAATTGGGTCAAAAATTACCAAAATCACACCCCCGGCCCTTTTAGCCCGAAATCAGTCGAAAATGACCAAAATCGCACCCCAGGCCCTTTTAGCCAGAAATCGGTCCAAAATGACCAAAATCGCACCCCTGGCCCTTTTAGCCAGAAATTGGTCAAAAAAGACCAAAATCTCACCCCTGGCCCTTTTAGCCCGAAATCGGTCGAAAATGACAAAAATCGCACCCCCGGCCTTTTTAGCCTGAAATTGGTCCAAAATGACCAAAATCGCACCCCCGGCCCTTTTGTCCCGAAATGGGTCG
The DNA here is from genome assembly GCA_037952835.1 of Lithobates septentrionalis. Taxonomy (NCBI): domain Eukaryota; kingdom Metazoa; phylum Chordata; class Amphibia; order Anura; family Ranidae; genus Lithobates; species Lithobates septentrionalis. The sequence goes on along the minus strand of JBBDGP010005051.1, from coordinate 26,804 downwards.
AAAATGACCAAAATCGCACCCCCGACCCTTTTAGCCCGAAATGGGTCCAAAATGACCAAAATCGCACCCCCGGCCCTTTTAGCCCAAAATCGGTTGAAGATGATCAAAATCGCACCCCTGGCCTTTTTAGCCCGAAATGGGTCCAAAATGACCAAAATCGCACACCCAGCCCTTTTGTCCTGAAATGGGTCCAAAATGACCAAAATCGCACCCCCGGCCCTTTTAGCCCGAAATCGGTCAAAAATGACCAAGTTCTCACCCCCGGCCCTTTTAGCCAGAAATCGGTCCAAAATTACCAAAATCGCACCCCTGGCCCTTTTAGCCTAAAATGGGTAAAAAAATGACCAAAATCACACCCCCGACCCTTTTGTCCCGAAATGTGTCCAAAATGACCAAAATTGCACCCCAACCCTTTAAGCCAAAATCGGTCGAAGATGACAAAAATCGCACCCCCGGCCCATTTAGCCCAAAATCGGTCAAAAGTGACCAAAATCTCACCCCCGTCCCTTTCAGCCCGAAATCGGTTGAAAATGACCGAAATCGCACCCCGACCTTTTTTATCCGAAATGGGTCCAAAATGACCAAAATCGCACCCCCCGGCCCTTTTGTCCCGATATGGGTCCAAAATGACAAAAATCGCAGCCCCGGCCCTTTTAGCCCGAAATTGGTCAAAAATGACAAAAATTGCACCCCGGCCCATTTAGCCCGAAATCGGTCAAAAATGATCAAAATCTCACCCCGTCCCTTTCAGCCCGAAATCGGTCAAAAATGACCAAAATCGCACCCCGGCCCTTTTAGCCTAAAATGGGTCAAAAATGACCAAAATCGCACCCCCGGCCCTTTTAGCCCGAAATCAGTCAAAAATGACCAAAATCGCACACCCGGCCCTTTTAGCCAGAATTCACTCGAAAATAACCAAAATCGCACCCCCCGGCCCTTTTAGCCCAAAATGGCTCCAAAATTACCAAAATCGCACCCCCGGCCCTTTTGTCCCGAAATGGGTCCAAAATGACCAAAATCACACCCCCGGCTCTTTTAGCCCGAAATGGGTCGAAAATGACCAAAATCACACCCCCGGCTCTTTTAGCCCGAAATGGGTCAAAAATTACCAAAATCGCACCCCCGGCCTTTTTAGCCTGAAATGGGTCCAAAATGACCAAAATCGCACTCCCGGCCCTTTTGTCCTGAAATGGGTCCAAAATGACCAAAATCGCACCCCCGGCCCTTTTAGCCCGAAATCGGTCAAAAATGACCAAGTTCTCACCCCCGGCCCTTTTAGCCAGAAATCGGTCCAAAATTACCAAAATCACACTTTTAGTCTAAAAGGGGTCAAAAATGACCAAAATCGCACCCCCGACCCTTTTTTCCCGAAATGTGTCCAAAATTACCAAAATCGCACCCCCAACCCTTTTAGCCGAAATCGGTCGAAAATGACAAAAATGGCACCCCCGGCCCATTTAGCCCGAAATCGGTCAAAAATGACCAAAATCTCACCCCCGTCCCTTTCAGCCCGAAATCGGTCGAAAATGACCAAAATCGCACCCCCGGCCTTTTTTATCCGACATGGGTCCAAAATGACCAAAATCGCACCCCCGGCCCTTTTGTCCCGAAATGGGTCCAAAATGACAAAAATCGCACCCCCGGCCCATTTAGCCCGAAATCGGTCAAAAATGACCAAAATCTCACCCCCGGCCCTATCAGCCCGAAATCAGTCAAAAATGACCAAAATCGCACCCCCGGCCCTTTTAGCCTAAAATGGGTCAAAAATGACCAAAATCGCACACCCGGCCCTTTTAGCCCGAAATGGGTCCAAAATTACCAAAAACACACCCCCGCCCTTTTAGCCCGAAATCGGTCAAAAATTACCAAAATCGCACCCCCGGCCCTTTTAGCCTAAAATGGGACAAAAATGACCAAAATCACCCCCCCGGCCCTATCAGCCCGAAATCGGTCAAAAATGACCAAAATCGCACCCCCCGGCCCTTTTAGCCCGAAATGGCTCCAAAATGAACAAAATCGCACCCCCGGCCCTTTTGTCCCGAAATTGGTCCAAAATGACCAAAATCACAGCCCGGCCCTTTTAGCCCGAAATGGGTCAAAAATTACCAAAATCGCACCCCCGGCCCTTTTAGCCAGAAATCGGTCCAAAATGACCAAAATCGCAGCCCCGGCCCTTTTAGCCCAAAATGGGTTGAAAATGACCAAAATCGCACCCCCGGCCTTTTTAGCCCGAAATGGGTCCGAAATGACTAAAATCACACCCCCGGCCCTTTTAGCCCTAAATCGGTCCAAAATGACCAAAATTGCACCCCCGGCCCTTTTAGCCCAAAATCGTTCCAAAATGACCAAATTGGCACTCCCGGCCCTTGTAGCCCAAAATCGTTCCAAAATTACCAAATTCACACCCCCGGGCCTTTTAGCCCAAAATTGGTCGAAAATGACCAAAATCGCACCCCGGCCCTTTTAGCCGGAAATCAGTCCAAAATTACCAAAATCGCACCCCCGGCCCTTTTATCTCTAAAATGGACCAAATTCGCACCCCCGGCCCTTTTAGCCCGAAATCGGTCAAAAATGACCAAATTCTCACCCCCGGCCCTTTTAGCCCGAAATGGGTCCAAAATTACCAAAATCACACCCCCGACCCTTTTAGCCCGAATTGGGTCAAAAATTATCAAAATCACACCCCCGGCCCTTTTAGCCCGAAATCAGTTGAAAATGACCAAAATCGCACCCCCGGCCCTTTTAGCCAGAAATCGGTCCAAAATGACCAAAATCGCACCCCTGGCCCTTTTAGCCAGAAATTGGTCCAAAAAGACCAAAATCTCACCCCTGGCCCTTTTAGCCCGAAATCGGTCGAAAATGACCAAAATCGCACCCCTGGCCTTTTTAGCCTGAAATTGGTCCAAAATGACCAAAATCGCACCCCCGGCCCTTTTGTCCCGAAATGGGTCCAAAATGACCAAAATCGCACCCCCGACCCTTTTAGCCCGAAATGGGTCCAAAATGACCAAAATCGCACCCCCGGCCCTTTTAGCCCAAAATCGGTCAAAAATGACCAAAATCTCACCCCCGGCCCTTTCAGCCCGAAATCGGTTGAAGATGATCAAAATCGCACCCCTGGCCTTTTTAGCCCGAAATGGGTCCAAAATGACCAAAATCGCACACCCAGCCCTTTTGTCCTGAAATGGGTCCAAAATGACCAAAATCGCACCCCCGGCCCTTTTAGCCCGAAATCGGTCAAAAATGACCAAGTTTTCACCCCCGGCCCTTTTAGCCAGAAATCGGTCCAAAATTACCAAAATCGCACCCCTGGCCCTTTTAGCCTAAAATGGGTAAAAAAATGACCAAAATCGCACCCCCGACCCTTTTGTCCCGAAATGTGTCCAAAATGACCAAAATTGCACCCCCAACCCTTTAAGCCAAAATCGGTCGAAGATGACAAAAATCGCACCCCCGGCCCATTTAGCCCAAAATCGGTCAAAAGTGACCAAAATCTCACCCCCGTCCCTTTCAGCCCGAAATCGGTCGAAAATGACCAAAATCGCACCCCCGACCTTTTTTATCCGAAATGGGTCCAAAATGACCAAAATCGCACCCCCGGCCCTTTTGTCCCGATATGGGTCCAAAATGACAAAAATCGCAGCCCCGGCCCTTTTAGCCCGAAATTGGTCAAAAATGACAAAAATCGCACCCCCGGCCCATTTAGCCCGAAATCGGTCAAAAATGATCAAAATCTCACCCCGTCCCTTTCAGCCCGAAATCGGTCAAAAATGACCAAAATCGCACCCCGGCCCTTTTAGCCTAAAATGGGTCAAAAATGACCAAAATCGCACACCCGGCCCTTTTAGCCCGAAATGGGTCCAAAATGACCAAAATCGCACCCCCGGCCCTTTTAGCCCGAAATCAGTCAAAAATGACCAAAATCACACCCCCGGCCCTTTTAGCCTAAAATGGGTAAAAAATGACCAAAATCGCACACCTGGCCCTTTTAGCCAGAATTCACTCGAAAATAACCAAAATCGCACCCCCCGGCCCTTTTAGCCCAAAATGGCTCCAAAATTACCAAAATCGCACCCCCGGCCCTTTTGTCCCGAAATGGGTCCAAAATGACCAAAATCACACCCCAGGCTCTTTCAGCCCGAAATAGGTCGAAAATGACCAAAATCACACCCCCGGCTCTTTTAGCCCGAAATGGGTCAAAAATTACCAAAATCGCACCCCCGGCCTTTTTAGCCTGAAATGGGTCCAAAATGACCAAAATCGCACTCCCGGCCCTTTTGTCCTGAAATGGGTCCAAAATGACCAAAATCGCACCCCCGGCCCTTTTAGCCCGAAATCGGTCAAAAATGACCAAGTTCTCACCCCCGGCCCTTTTAGCCAGAAATCGGTCCAAAATTACCAAAATCACACTTTTAGCCTAAAAGGGGTCAAAAATGACCAAAATCGCACCCCCGACCCTTTTTTCCCGAAATGTGTCCAAAATTACCAAAATCGCACCCCCAACCCTTTTAGCCGAAATCGGTCGAAAATGACAAAAATGGCACCCCCGGCCCATTTAGCCCGAAATCGGTCAAAAATGACCAAAATCTCACCCCCGTCCCTTTCAGCCCGAAATCGGTCGAAAATGACCAAAATCGCACCCCCGGCCTTTTTTATCCGAAATGGGTCCAAAATGACCAAAATCGCACCCCCGGCCCTTTTGTCCCGAAATGGGTCCAAAATGACAAAAATCGCACCCCCGGCCCATTTAGCCCGAAATCGGTCAAAAATGACCAAAATCTCACCCCCGGCCCTATCAGCCCGAAATCAGTCAAAAATGACCAAAATCGCACCCCGGCCCTTTTAGCCTAAAATGGGTCAAAAATGACCAAAATCGCACACCCGGCCCTTTTAGCCCGAAATGGGTCCAAAATTACCAAAAACACACCCCCGCCCTTTTAGCCCGAAATCGGTCAAAAATTACCAAAATCGCACCCCCGGCCCTTTTAGCCTAAAATGGGACAAAAATGACCAAAATCACACCCCCGGCCCTATCAGCCCGAAATCGGTCAAAAATGACCAAAATCGCACCCCCGGCCCTTTTAGCCCGAAATGGCTCCAAAATGAACAAAATCGCACCCCCGGCCCTTTTGTCCCGAAATTGGTCCAAAATGACCAAAATCACACCCCGGCCCCTTTAGCCCAAAATGGGTCAAAAATTACCAAAATCGCACCCCCGGCCCTTTTAGCCAGAAATCGGTCCAAAATGACCAAAATCGCAGCCCCGGCCCTTTTAGCCCGAAATGGGTTGAAAATGACCAAAATCGCACCCCCGGCCTTTTTAGCCCGAAATGGGTCCGAAATGACTAAAGTCACACCACCGGCCCGTTTGTCCCGAAATGGGTCCAAAGTGACCAAAATCGCACCCCCGGCCCTTTTAGCCAGAATTCGGTCCAAAATGACCAAAATCGCACCCCCGGCCCTTTTAGCCGAAATGGGTCAAAAATGACAAAAATCGCACCCCCGGCCCTTTAGCCCGAAATGGGTCGAAAATGACGAAAATCGCACCCCGGCCTTTTTAGCCCGAAATGGGTAAAAAAATGACCAAAATCGCACCCCCGGCCCTTTTGTCCCGAAATTGTTCGGAAATGACCAAAATCGCACCCCGGCCCTTTTAGCCCGAAATGGGTCCAAAATGACCAAAATCGCACCCCCGGCCCTTTTGTCCCGAAATTGGTCGAAAATGACCAAAATCGCACCCCGGCCCTTTTAGCCAGAAATCGGTCGAAAATGACACAAAATCACACCCCCGGCCCTTTTAGCCCAAAATGGGTCCAAAATGACCAAAATCGCACCCCCGTCTCTTTTGTCCCAAAATGGGTCCAAAATGACCAAAATCGCACCCCCGGCCCTTTTAGCCGAAATCAATCAGAAATTACAAAAATCGCACCCCCGGCCCTTTTAGCCCGAAATCGGTCAAAAATGACAAAAATCGCACCCCCGGCCCTATCAGCCCGAAATGGGTCGAAAATGACCAAAATCGCACCCCGGCCTTTTTAGCCTGAAATGGGTCCAAAATGACCAAAATCGCACCCCCGGTCCTTTTAGCCCGAAATCGGTTGAAAATGACAAAAATCGCACCCCCGGCCCTATCAGCCCGAAATCGGTCAAAAATGACCAAAATCGCACCCCCGGCCCTTTTAGCCTAAAATGGGTCAAAAATGACCAAAATCGCACACCCGGCCCTTTTGGCCAGAAATCGGTCCTAAATGACCAAAATAGCACCCCCGGCCCTTTTAGCCTAAAATGGGTCAAAAATGACCAAAATCGCACCCCCGGCCCTTTTGTTCCGAAATGGGTCCAAAATGACAAAAATCGCAGCCCCGGTCCTTTTAGCCCAAAATCGGTCAAAAATGACAAAAATCGCACCCCCGGCCCTTTCAGCCCGAAATCGGTCGAAGATGATCAAAATCACACCCCTGGCCTTTTTTAGCCCGAAATGGGTCCAAAATGACCAAAATCGCACACCCAGCCCTTTTGTCCTGAAATGGGTCCAAAATGACCAAAATCGCACCCCCGGCCCTTTTAGACCGAAATCGGTCAAAAATGACCAAGTTCTCACCCCCGGCCCTTTTAGCCAGAAATCGGTCCAAAATTACCAAAATCGCACCCCTGGCCCTTTTAGCCTAAAATGGGTAAAAAAATGACCAAAATCGCACCCCCGACCCTTTTGTCCCAAAATGTGTCCAAAATGACCAAAATTGCACCCCCAACCCTTTAAGCCAAAATCGGTTGAAAATGACCAAAATCGCACCCCCGGCCTTTTTTATCCGAAATGGGTCCAAAATGACCAAAATCGCACCCCCGGCCCTTTTGCCCCGAAATGGGTCCAAAATGACAAAAATCGCAGCCCCAACCCTTTTAGCCCGAAATTGGTCAAAAATGACAAAAATCGCACCCCGGCCCATTTAGCCCGAAATCGGTCAAAAATGATCAAAATCTCACCCCGTCCCTTTCAGCCCGAAATCGGTCAAAAATGACCAAAATCGCACCCCGGCCCTTTTAGCCTAAAATGGGTCAAAAATGACCAAAATCGCACACCCGGCCCTTTTAGCCCGAAATGGGTCCAAAATGACCAAAATCGCACCCCCGGCCCTTTTAGCCAGAATTCACTCGAAAATAACCAAAATCACACCCCCCGGCCCTTTTAGCCCAAAATGGCTCCAAAATTACCAAAATCGCACCCCCGGCCCTTTTGTCCCGAAATGGGTCCAAAATGACCAAAATCACACCCCCGGCTCTTTTAGCCCGAAATGGGTCGAAAATGACCAAAATCACACCCCTGGCTCTTTTAGCCCGAAATGGGTCAAAAATTACCAAAATCGCACCCCCGGCCTTTTTAGCCCGAAATGGGTCCAAAATGACCAAAATCGCACTCCCGGCCCTTTTGTCCTGAAATGGGTCCAAAATGACCAAAATCGCACCCCCGGCCCTTTTAGCCCGAAATCGGTCAAAAATGACCAAGTTCTCACCCCCGGCCCTTTTAGCCAGAAATCGGTCCAAAATTACCAAAATCACACTTTTAGCCTAAAATGGGTCAAAAATAACCAAAATCGCACCCCCGACCCTTTTGTCCCGAAATGTGTCCAAAATTACCAAAATCGCACCCCCAACCCTTTTAGCCGAAATCGGTCGAAAATGACAAAAATGGCACCCCCGGCCCATTTAGCCCGAAATCGGTCAAAAATGACAAAAATCTCACCCCCGTCCCTTTCGGCCCGAAATCGGTCGAAAATGACCAAAATCGCACCCCGGCCTTTTTTATCCGAAATGGGTCCAAAATGACGAAAAATCGCACCCCCGGCCCTTTTGTCCCGAAATGGGTCCAAAATGACAAAAATCGCACCCCCGGCCCATTTAGCCCGAAATCGGTCAAAAATGACCAAAATCTCACCCCCGGCCCTATCAGCCCGAAATCAGTCAAAAATGACCAAAATCGCACCCCGGCCCTTTTAGCCTAAAATGGGTCAAAAATGACCAAAATCGCACACCCGGCCCTTTTAGCCCGAAATGGGTCCAAAATGACCAAAAACACACCCCCGGCCCTTTTAGCCCGAAATCGGTCAAAAATGACCAAAATCGCACCCCCAGCCCTTTTAGCCCGAAATGGCTCCAAAATGACCAAAATCGCACCCCCGGCCCTTTTGTCCCGAAATTGGTCCAAAATGACCAAAATCACACCCCCGGCCCTTTTAGCCCGAAATGGGTCAAAAATTACCAAAATCGCACCCCCGGCCCTTTTAGCCAGAAATCGGTCCAAAATGACCAAAATCGCAGCCCCGGCCCTTTTAGCCCGAAATGGGTTGAAAAATGACCAAAATTGCACCCCCGGCCTTTTTAGCCGAAATGGGTCCGAAATGACTAAAATCACACCCCCGGCCCGTTTGTCCCGAAATGGGTCCAAAATGACCAAATCGCACCCTCGGCCCTTTTAGCCAGAATTCGGTCCAAAATGACCAAAATCGCACCCCCGGCCCTTTTAGCCGAAATGGGTCAAAAATGACAAAAATCGCACCCGGCCCTTTTGTTCCGAAATGGGTCCAAAATGACAAAAATCGCAGCCCCGGTCCTTTTAGCCCAAAATCAGTCAAAAATGACAAAAATCGCACCCCCGGCCCTTTCAGCCCGAAATCGGTCGAAGATGATCAAAATCGCACCCCTGGCCTTTTTTAGCCAGAAATGGGTCCAAAATGACCAAAATCGCACCCCCGGCCCTTTTAGACCGAAATCGGTCAAAAATGACCAAGTTCTCACCCCCGGCCCTTTTAGCCAGAAATCGGTCCAAAATTACCAAAATCGCACCCCTGGCCCTTTTAGCCTAAAATGGGTAAAAAAATGACCAAAGTCGCACCCCCGACCCTTTTGTCCCAAAATGTGTCCAAAATGACCAAAATTGCACCCCCAACCCTTTAAGCCAAAATCGGTTGAAAATGACCAAAATCGCACCCCCGGCCTTTTTTATCCGAAATGGGTCCAAAATGACCAAAATCGCACCCCCGGCCCTTTTGCCCCGAAATGGGTCCAAAATGACAAAAATCGCAGCCCCAACCCTTTTAGCCCGAAATTGGTCAAAAATGACAAAAATCGCACCCCGGCCCATTTAGCCCGAAATCGGTCAAAAATGATCAAAATCTCACCCCGTCCCTTTCAGCCCGAAATCGGTCAAAAATGACCAAAATCGCACCCCGGCCCTTTTAGCCTAAAATGGGTCAAAATGACCAAAATTGCACACCCGGCCCTTTTAGCCCGAAATGGGTCCAAAATGACCAAAATCGCACCCCCGGCCCTTTTAGCCAGAATTCACTCGAAAATAACCAAAATCGCACCCCCCGGCCCTTTTAGCCCAAAATGGCTCCAAAATTACCAAAATCGCACCCCCGGCCCTTTTGTCCCGAAATGGGTCCAAAATGACCAAAATCACACCCCCGGCTCTTTTAGCCCGAAATGGGTCGAAAATGACCAAAATCACACCCCTGGCTCTTTTAGCCCGAAATGGGTCAAAAATTACCAAAATCGCACCCCCGGCCTTTTTAGCCCGAAATGGGTCCAAAATGACCAAAATCGCACTCCCGGCCCTTTTGTCCTGAAATGGGTCCAAAATGACCAAAATCGCACCCCCGGCCCTTTTAGCCCGAAATCGGTCAAAAATGACCAAGTTCTCACCCCCGGCCCTTTTAGCCAGAAATCGGTCCAAAATTACCAAAATCACACTTTTAGCCTAAAATGGGTCAAAAATAACCAAAATCGCACCCCGACCCTTTTGTCCCGAAATGTGTCCAAAATTACCAAAATCGCACCCCCAACCCTTTTAGCCGAAATCGGTCGAAAATGACAAAAATGGCACCCCCGGCCCATTTAGCCCGAAATCGGTCAAAAATGACAAAAATCTCACCCCCGTCCCTTTCAGCCCGAAATCGGTCGAAAATGACCAAAATCGCACCCCCGGCCTTTTTTATCCGAAATGGGTCCAAAATGACGAAAAATCGCACCCCCGGCCCTTTTGTCCCGAAATGGGTCCAAAATGACAAAAATCGCACCCCCGGCCCATTTAGCCCGAAATCGGTCAAAAATGACCAAAATCTCACCCCCGGCCCTATCAGCCCGAAATCAGTCAAAAATGACCAAAATCGCACCCCGGCCCTTTTAGCCTAAAATGGGTCAAAAATGACCAAAATCGCACACCCGGCCCTTTTAGCCCGAAATGGGTCCAAAATGACCAAAAACACACCCCCGGCCCTTTTAGCCCGAAATCGGTCAAAAATGACCAAAATCGCACCCCCAGCCCTTTTAGCCCGAAATGGCTCCAAAATGACCAAAATCGCACCCCCGGCCCATTTAGCCCGAAATCGGTCCAAAATGACCAAAATCACACCACCGGCCCTTTTAGCCCGAAATGGGTCAAAAATTACCAAAATCGCACCCCTGGCCCTTTTAGCCAGAAATCGGTCCAAAATGACCAAAATCGCAGCCCCGGCCCTTTTAGCCCGAAATGGGTTGAAAAATGACCAAAATCGCACCCCCGGCCTTTTTAGCCCGAAATGGGTCCGAAATGACTAAAATCACACCCCCGGCCCGTTTGTCCCGAAATGGGTCCAAAATGACCAAAATCGCACCCTCGGCCCTTTTAGCCAGAATTCGGTCCAAAATGACCAAAATCGCACCCCCGGCCCTTTTAGCCGAAATGGGTAAAAAATGACAAAAATCGCACCCCGGCCTTTTTAGCCCGAAATGGGTAAAAAAATGACCAAAATCGCACCCCGGCTCTTTTAGCCAGAAATCGGTCGAAAATGACAAAAAATCACACCCCCGGCCCTTTTAGCCCAAAATGGGTCCAAAATTACCAAAATCGCACCCCCGTCTCTTTTGTCCCGAAATGGGTCCAAAATGACCAAAATCGCACCCCCGGCCCTTTTAGCCGAAATCAATCAAAAATGACAAAAATCGCACCCCCGGCCCTTTTAGCCCGAAATCGGTCAAAAATGACAAAAATCGCACCCCCGACCCTATCAGCCCGAAAATGGGTCGAAAATGACCAAAATCGCACCCCCCGGCCTTTTTAGCCTGAAATGGGTCCAAAATGACCAAAATCGCACCCCCGGCCCTTTTGTCCTGAAATGGGTCCAAAATGACCAAAATCGCACGCCCCGCCCTTTTAGTCCGAAATGGGTCAAAAATGACCAAAATCGCACCCCCGGTCCTTTTAGCCCGAAATCGGTTGAAAATGACAAAAATCGCACCCCCGGCCCTATCAGCCCCGAATTCGGTCAAAAATGACCAAAATCGCACCCCCGGCCCTTTAGCCTCAAATGGGTCAAAAATGACCAAAATCGCACACCCGGCCCTATTGGCCAAAAATCGGTCCAAAATGACCAAAATAGCACCCCCGGCCCTTTTAGCCTAAAATGGGTCAAAAATGACCAAAATCGCACCCCCGGCCCTTTTAGCCGAAATCAATCAAAAATGACAAAAATCGCACCCCCGGCCCTTTTAGCCTGAAATCGGTCAAAATCGCACCAAAAATCGCACCCCCGGCCCTATCAGCCCGAAATCGGTCAAAAATGACCAAAAAGCCACCCCCGGCCCGTTTAGCCTAAAATGGGGTCAAAAATGACCAAAATCGCACACCCGGCCCTTTTGGCCAGAAATCGGTCCTAAATGACCAAAATAGCACCCCCGGCCCTTTTAGCCTAAAATGGGTCAAAAATGACCAAAAATCGCACCCCGGGCCCTTTTGTCCCGAAATGGGTCCAAAATGACAAAAATCGCAGCCTCTGCCCTTTTAGCCCAAAATCGGTCAAAAATGACAAAAATCGCACCCCCGGCCCTTTCAGCCCGAAATCGGTCGAAGATGATCAAAATCGCACCCCTGGCCTTTTTAGCCCGAAATGGGTCCAAAATGACCAAAATCGCACACCCATCCCTTTTATGGGTCCAAAATGACCAAAATCGCACCCCCGGCCCTTTTAGCCCGAAATCGGTCAAAAATGACCAAGTTCTCACCCCCGGCCCTTTTAGCTAGAAATCGGTCCAAAATTACCAAAATCGCACCCCTGGCCCTTTTAGCCTAAAATGGGTAAAAAAATGACCAAAATCGCACCCCCGACCCTTTTGTCCCGAAATGTGTCCAAAATGACCAAAATTGCACCCCAACCCTTTAAGCCAAAATCGGTTGAAAATGACAAAAATCGCACCCCGGCCCATTTAGCCCAAAATCGGTCAAAAGTGACCAAAATCTCACCCCCGTCCCTTTCAGCCCGAAATCGGTCGAAAATGACTGAAATCGCACCCCGACCTTTTTTATCCGAAATGGGTCCAAGATGACCAAAATCGCACCCCCGGCCCTTTTGTCCCGAAATGGGTCCAAAATGACAAAATCGCAGCCCCGTCCCTTTTAGCCCGAAATTGGTCAAAAATGACAAAAATCGCACCCCGGCCCATTTAGCCCGAAATCGGTCAAAAATGATCAAAATCTCACCCCGTCCCTTTCAGCCCGAAATCGGTCAAAAATGACCAAAATCGCACCCCGGCCCTTTTAGCCTAAAATGGGTCAAAAATGACCAAAATCGCACACCCGGCCCTTTTAGCCCGAAATGGGCCCAAAATGACCAAAATCGCACCCCCGGCCCTTTTAGCCAGAATTCACTCGAAAATAACCAAAATCGCACCCCCCGGCCCTTTTAGCCCGAAATGGGTCAAAAATTACCAAAATCGCACCCCCGGCCTTTTTAGCCCGAAATGGGTCCAAAATGACCAAAATCACACTCCCGGCCCTTTTGTCCTGAAATGGGTCCAAAATGACCAAAATCGCACCCCCGGCCCTTTTAGCCCGAAATCGGTCAAAAATGACCAAGTTCTCACCCCCGGCCCTTTTAGCCAGAAATCGGTCCAAAATTACCAAAATCACACTTTTAGCCTAAAATGGGTCAAAAATGACCAAAATCGCACCCCCGGCCCTTTTGTCCCGAAATGGGTCCAAAATGACAAAAATCGCAGCCCCGGCCCTTTTAGCCCAAAATCGGTCAAAAATGACAAAAATCACACCCCCGGCCCTTCAGCCCGAAATCGGTCGAAGATGATCAAAATCGCACCCCTGGCCTTTTTAGCCCGAAATGGGTCCAAAATGACCAAAATCGCACACTCAGCCCTTTTGTCCTGAAATGGGTCCAAAATGACCAAATCGCACCCCCGGCCCTTTTAGCCCGAAATCAGTCAAAAATGACCAAGTTCTCACCCCCGGCCCTTTTAGCCAGAAATCGGTCCAAAATTACCAAAATCGCACCCCTGGCCCTTTTAGCCTAAAATGGGTAAAAAATGACCAAAATCGCACCCCCGTCCCTTTAAGCCAAAATCGGTTGAAAATGACAAAAATCGCACCCCCGGCCCATTTAGCCCGAAATCGGTCAAAAACGACCAAATCTCACCCCCGTCCCTTTCAGCCCGAAATCGGTCAAAAATGACTAAAATCGCACCCCGGCCCTTTTAGCCTAAAATGGGGACAAAAATGACCAAAATCGCACACCCGGCCCTTTTAGCCCGAAATCGGTCGAAAATGACAAAAAATCGCACCCCCGGCCCTTTTAGCCGAAATCGGTCAAAAATCGCACCCCCGGCTCTATCAGCCCGAAATCGGTCAAAAATGACCAAAATCGCACCCCCGTCCCTTTTAGCCTAAAATGGGTCAAAAATGACCAAAATCGCACCCCCGGCCCTTTAGCCAGAAATTCACTCGAAAATAACCAAAATCGCACCCCCCGGCCCTTTTAGCCCGAAATGGGTCAAAAATACCAAAATCGCACCCCCGGCCTTTTTAGCCCCGAAATGGGTCCAAAATGACCAAAATCACACTCCCGGCCCTTTTGTCCTGAAATGGGGTCCAAAATGACCAAAATCGCACCCCCGGCCCTTTTAGCCCGAAATCGGTCAAAAATGACCAAGTTCTCACCCCCGGCCCTTTTAGCCAGAAATCGGTCCAAAATTACCAAAATCACACTTTTAGCCTTAAAATGGGTCAAAAATGACCAAAATCGCACCCCCGGCCCTTTTGTCCCGAAATGGGTCCAAAATGACAAAAATCGCAGCCCCGGCCCTTTTAGCCCAAAATCGGTCAAAAATGACAAAAATCACACCCCCGGCTCTATCAGCCCGAAATCGGTCAAAAATGACCAAAATCGCACCCCCGTCCCTTTTAGCCTAAAATGGGTCAAAATTACCAAAATCGCACCCCCGGCCCTTTTAGCCAGAATTCACTCGAAAATAACCAAAATCGCACCCCCGGCTCTATCAGCCCGAAATCGGTCAAAAATGACCAAAATCGCACCCCAGCCCTTTTAGCCTAAAATGGGTCAAAAATGACCAAAATCGCAATCCCCGGCCCTTTTGTCCCGAAATGGGTCCAAAATGACCAAAATCGCACCCCCGGCCCTTTTAGCCGAAATCAATCAAAAATGACAAAAATCGCACCCCGGCCCTTTTAGCCCGAAATCGGTCAAAAATGACAAAAATCGCACCTCCGGCCCTATCATCCCGAAATCGGTCAAAAATGACCAAAATCGCACCCCCGGCCCTTTTAGGCCTAAAATGGGGTCAAAAATGACCAAAATCGCACACCCGGCCCTTTTGGCCAGAAATCGGTCCTAAATTACCAAAATAGCACCCCGGCCCTTTTAGCCTAAAATGGGTCAAAAATGACCAAAATCGCACCCCCGGCCCCTTTGTCCCGAAATGGGTCCAAAATGACAAAAATCGCAGCCCCGGCCCTATTAGCCCAAAATCAGTCAAAAATGACAAAAATTGCACCCCCGGCCCATTTAGCCCGAAATCGGTCAAAAATGACCAAAATCTCACCCCGTCTCTTTCAGCCCGAAATCGGTCAAAAATGACTAAAATCGCACCCCGCCCCTTTTAGCCTAAAATGGGTCAAAAATGACCAAAATCGCACACCCAGCCCTTTTAGCCCGAAATCGGTCGAAAATGACAAAAAATCGCACCCCCGGCCCTTTTAGCCCGAAATCGGTCAAAATCGCACCCCCGGCTCTATCAGCCCGAAATCGGTCAAAAATGACCAAAATCGCACCCCCGGCCCTTTTAGCCAAAAAATGGGTCAAAAATGACCAAAATCGCACACCCGTCCCTTTTGGCCAGAAATCGGTCCTAAATGACCAAAATAGCACCCCCGGCCCTTTTAGCCTAAAATGGGTCAAAAATGACCAAAATCGCACCCCCGGCCCTTTTGTCCTGAAATGGGTCCAAAATGACAAAAATCGCAGCCCCGGCCCTTTTAGCCCGAAATCGGTCAAAAATGACAAAAACCGCACCCCCGGCCCATTTAGCCCGAAATCGGTCAAAAATGACCAAAATCTCACCCCCGTCCCTTTCAGCCCGAAATCTGTCAAAAATGACTAAAATCGCACCCCGGCCCTTTTAGCCTAAAATGGGTCAAAAATGACCAAAATCGCACACCCGGCCCTTTTAGCCCGAAATCGGTCGAAAATGACAAAAAATCGCACCCCCGGCCCTTTTAGCCCGAAATCGGTCAAAATCGCACCCCCGGCTCTATCAGCCCGAAATCGGTCAAAAAGGACCAAAATCGCACCCCCGGCCCTTTTAGCCTAAAATGGGTCAAAAATTACCAAAATCGCACCCCCGGCTCTATCAGCCCGAAATCGGTCAAAAATGACCAAAATCGCACCCCTAGCCCTTTTAGCCTAAAATGGGTCAAAAATGACCAAAATCGCACCCCCGGCCTTTTTAGCCTGAAATGGGTCCAAAATGACCAAAATCGCACCCCCGGCCCTTTTGTCCCGAAATGGGTCCAAAATGACCAAAATCGCACGCCCGCCCTTTTAGTCCGAAATGGGTCAAAAATGACCAAAATCGCACCCCCGGTCCTTTTAGCCCGAAATCGGTTGAAAATGACAAAAATCGCACCCCCGGCCCTATCAGCCAGAAATCGGTCAAAAATGACAAAATCGCACCCCCGGCCCTTTTAGCCTCAAATGGGTCAAAAATGACCAAAATCGCACACCCGGCCCTATTGGCCAGAAATCGGTCCAAAATGACCAAAATCGCACCCCCGGCCCTTTTAGCCCAAAATCGGTCAAAAATGAAAAAAATCGCACCCCCGGCCCATTTAGCCCGAAATCGGTCAGAAATGACCAAAATCTTCACCCCCCGTCCCTTTCAGCCCGAAATCGGTCAAAAATGACTAAAATCGCACCCCGGCACATTTAGCCCGAAATCGGTCAAAAATGATCAAAATCTCACCCCGTCCCTTTCAGCCCGAAATCGGTCAAAAATGACCAAAATCGCACCCCGGCCCTTTTAGCCTAAAATGGGTCAAAAATGACCAAAATCGCACACCCGGCCCTTTTAGCCCGAAATGGGTCCAAAATGACCAAAATCACACCCCCGGCCCTTTTAGCCAGAATTCACTCGAAAATAACCAAAATCGCACCCCCCGGCCCTTTTAGCCCAAAATGGCTCCAAAATTACCAAAATCGCACCCCCGGCCCTTTTGTCCGAAATGGGTCCAAAATGACCAAAATCACTCCCCCGGCTCTTTTAGCCAGAATTCACTCGAAAATAACCAAAATCGCACCCCCCGGCCCTTTTAGCCCAAAATGGCTCCAAAATTACCAAAATCGCACCCCCGGCCCTTTTGTCCCGAAATGGGTCCAAAATGACCAAAATCACACCCCCGGCTCTTTTAGCCCGAAATGGGTCGAAAATGACCAAAATCACACCCCCGGCTCTTTTAGCCCGAAATGGGTCAAAAATTACCAAAATCGCACCCCCGGCCTTTTTAGCCCGAAATGGGTCCAAAATGACCAAAATCGCACTCCCGGCCCTTTTGTCCTGAAATGGGTCCAAAATGACCAAAATCGCACCCCCGGCCCTTTTAGCCCGAAATCGGTCAAAAATGACCAAGTTCTCACCCCCGGCCCTTTTAGCCAGAAATCGGTCCAAAATTACCAAAATCACACTTTTAGCCTAAAATGGGTCAAAAATGACCAAAATAGCAGCCCCGACCCTTTTGTCCCGAAATGTGTCCAAAATTACCAAAATCGCACCCCCAACCCTTTTAGCCGAAATCGGTCATAAATGAAAAAAATGGCACCCCCGGCCCATTTAGCCCGAAATCGGTCAAAAATGACAAAAATCTCACCCCCGTCCTTTCAGCCCGAAATCGGTCGAAAATGACCAAAATCGCACCCCCGGCCTTTTTTATCCGAATGGGTCCAAAATGACGAAAAATCGCACCCCCGGCCCTTTTGTCCCGAAATGGGTCCAAAATGACAAAAATCGCACCCCCGGCCCATTTAGCCCGAAATCGGTCAAAAATGACCAAAATCTAACCCCCGGCCCTATCAGCCTGAAATCAGTCAAAAATGACCAAAATCGCACCCCGGCCCTTTTAGCCTAAAATGGGTCAAAAATGACCATAATCGCACACCCGGCTCTTTTAGCCCGAAATGGGTCCAAAATGACAAAAATCGCACCCCCGGCCCTTTTAGCCTAAAATGGGACAAAAATGACCAAAATCACACCCCCGGCCCTAACAGCCCGAAATCGGTCAAAAATGACCAAAATCGCACCCCCGGCCCTTTTAGCCCGAAATGGGTCCGAAATGACTAAAATCACACCCCCGGCCCGTTTGTCCCGAATGGGTCCAAAATGACCAAAATCGCACCCCTGGCCCTTTTAGCCAGAATTCGGTCCAAAATGACCAAAATCGCACCCCCGGCCCTTTAGCCGAATGGGTCAAAAATAACCAAAATCGCACCCCCGGCCCTTTTGTCCCGAAATTGGTCGAAATGACCAAAATTGCACCCCCAACCTTTAGGCCAAAATCGGTTGAAAATGACAAAAATCGCACCCCCGGCCCATTTAGCCCAAAATCGGTCAAAAGTGACCAAAATCTCACCCCCGTCCCTTTCAGCCCGAAATCGGTCGAAAATGACCGAAATCGCACCCCCGACCTTTTTTATCCGAAATGGGTCCAAAATGACCAAAATCGCACCCCCGACCCTTTTGTCCCGAAATGGGTCCAAAATGACAAAATCGCAGCCCCGGCCCTTTTAGCCCGAAATTGGTCAAAAATGACAAAAATCGCACCCCGGCCCATTTAGCCCGGAAATCGGTCAAAAATGATCAAATCTCACCCCGTCCCTTTCAGCCCGAAATCGGTCAAAAAATGACCAAAATCGCACCCCGGCCCTTTTAGCCTAAAATGGGTCAAAAAATGACCAAAATCGCACACCCGGCCCTTTTAGCCCGAAATGGGTCCAAAATGACCAAAATCGCACCCCCGGCCCTTTTAGCCAGAATTCACTCGAAAATAACCAAAATCGCACCCCCGGCCTTTTAGCCCAAAATGGCTCCAAAATTACCAAAATTGCACCCCCGGCCCTTTTGTCCCGAAATGGGTCCAAAATGACCAAAATCACACCCCCGGCTCTTTTAGCCCGAAATGGGTCGAAAATGACCAAAATCACACCCCGGCTCTTTTAGCCCGAAATCGGTCAAAAATGACCAAGTTCTCACTCCCGGCCCTTTAGCCAGAAATCGGTCCAAAATTACCAAAATCACACTTTTAGCCTAAAATGGGTCAAAAATGACCAAAATCGCACCCCCGGCCCTTTTAGCCCGAAATGGCTCCAAAATGACCAAAATCACACCCCAGGCCCTTTTAGCCCGAAATGGGTCAAAAATGACCAAAATCGCACCCCCGGCCCTTTTAGCCAGAAATCGGTCCAAAATGACCAAAATCGCAGCCCCGGCGCTTTTAGCCCGAAATGGGTCCGAAATGACTAAAATCACACCCCCGGCCCGTTTGTCCCGAAATGGGTCCAAAATGACCAAAATCGCACCCCCGGCCCTTTTAGCCAGAATTCGGTCCAAAATGACCAAAATCGCACCCCCGGCCCTTTTAGCCGAAATGGGTCAAAAATAACAAAAATCGTCAAAAATAACAAAAATCGCACCCCCGGCCCTTTTAGCCCGAAATGGGTCGAAAATGACAAAAATCGCACCCCGGCCTTTTTAGCCCGAAATGGGTAAAAAATGACCAAAATCGCACCCCCGGCCCTTTTGTCCCGAAATTGGTCGAAAATGACCAAAATCGCACCCCGGCCCTTTTAGCCCGAAATGGTTCCAAAATGACCAAAATCGCACCCCGGCCCTTTTAGCCAGAAATCGGTCCAAAATGACCAAAATCGCAGCCCCGGCACTTTTAGCCCGAAATGGGTCCGAAATGACTAAAATCACACCCCCGGCCCATTTGTCCCGAAATGGGTCCAAAATGACCAAAATCGCACCCCCGGCCCTTTTAGCCAGAATTCGGTCCAAAATGACCAAAATCGCACCCCAGGCCCTTTTAGCCGAAATGGGTCAAAAATAACAAAAATCGCACCCCCGGCCCTTTTAGCCCGAAATGGGTCGAAAATGACGAAAATCGCACCCCGGCCTTTTTAGCCCGAAATGGGTAAAAAATGACCAAAATCGCACCCCCGGCCCTTTTGTCCCGAAATTGGTCGAAAATGACCAAAATCGCACCCCGGCCCTTTTAGCCCGAAATGGTTCCAAAATGACCAAAATCGCACCCCGGCCCTTTTAGCCAGAAATCGGTCGAAAATGACAAAAAATCACACCCCCGGCCCTTTTAGCCCAAAATGGGTCCAAAATGACCAAATCGCACCCCCGTCTCTTTTGTCCAGAAATGGGTCCAAAATGACCAAAATCGCACACCCGGCCCTTTTAGCCGAAATCAATCAAAAATGACAAAAATCGCACCCCCGGCCCTTTTAGCCCAAAATCGGTCAAAAATGACAAAAATCGCACCCTCGGCCCTATCAGCCCGAAATGGGTCGAAAATGACCAAAATCGCACCCCCGGCCTTTTTAGCCTGAAATGGGTCCAAAATGACCAAAATCGCACCCCCGGCCCTTTTGTCCCGAAATGGGTCCAAAATGACCAAAATCGCACGCCCCGCCCTTTTAGTCCGAAATGGGTCAAAAATGACCAAAATCGCACCCCCGATCCTTTTAGCCCGAAATCGGTTGAAAATGACAAAAATCGCACCCCCAGCCCTATCAGCCCGAAATCGGTCAAAAATGACCAAAATCGCACCCCCGGCCCTTTTAGCCTCAAATGGGTCAAAAATGACCAAAATCGCACACCCAGCCCTATTGGCCAGAAATCGGTCCAAAATGACCAAAATAGCACCCCCGGCCCTTTTAGCCTAAAATGGGTCGAAAATGACCAAAATCGCACCCCCGGCCCTTTTGTCCCGAAATGGGTCCAAAATGACCAAAATCGCACCCCCGGCCCTTTTAGCCCGAAATCGGTCAAAAATTACCAAGTTCTCACCCCCGGCCCTTTTAGCCAGAAATCGGTCCAAAATTACCAAAATCACACTTTTAGCCTAAAATGGGTCAAAAATGACCAAAATCGCACCCCCGACCCTTTTCTCCCAAAATGTGTCCAAAATTACCAAAATCGCACCCCCAACCCTTTTAGCCGAAATCGGTTGTAAATGACAAAAATGGCACCCCCGGCCCATTTAGCCCGAAATCGGTCAAAAATGACAAAAATCTCACCCCTGTCCCTTTCAGCCCGAAATCGGTCGAAAATGACCAAAATCGCACCCCCGGCCTTTTTTATCCGAAATGGGTCCAAAATGACGAAAAATCGCACCCCCGGCCCTTTTGTCCCGAAATGGGTCCAAAATGACAAAAATCGCACCCCCGGCCCATTTAGCCCAAAATCGGTCAAAAATGACCAAAATCTAACCCCCGGCCCTATCAGCCCGAAATCAGTCAAAAATGACCAAAATCGCACCCCGGCCCTTTTAGCCTAAAATGGGTCAAAAATGACCAAAATCGCACTCCCGGCCCTTTTAGCCCAAAATGGGTCCAAAATGACAAAAATCGCACCCCCGGCCCTTTTAGCCTAAAATGGGACAAAAATGACCAAAATCACACCCCCGGCCCTATCAGCCCGAAATCGGTCAAAAATGACCAAAATCGCACCCCCGGCCCTTTTAGCCCGAAATGGCTCCAAAATGAACAAAATCGCACCCCCGGCCCTTTTGTCCCGAAATTGGTCCAAAATGACCAAAATCACACCCCAGGCCCTTTTAGCCCGAAATGGGTCAAAAATTACCAAAATCGCACCCCCGGCCCTTTTAGCCAGAAATCGGTCCAAAATGACCAAAATCGCAGCCCCGGCCCTTTTAGCCCGAAATGGGTCCGAAATGACTAAAATCACACCCCCGGCCCGTTTGTCCCGAAATGGGTCCAAAATGACCAAAATCGCACCCCCGGCCCTTTTAGCCAGAATTCGGTCCAAAATGACCAAAATCGCACCCCGGCCCTTTTAGCCGAAATGGGTCAAAATTAACAAAAATCGCACCCCCGGCCCTTTTAGCCCAAAATGGGTCGAAAATGACGAAAATCGCACCCCGGCCTTTTTAGCCCGAAATGGGTAAAAAAATGACCAAAATCGCACCCCCGGCCCTTTTGTCCCGAAATTGGTCGAAAATGACCAAAATCGCACCCCGGCCCTTTTAGCCCGAAATGGTTCCAAAATGACCAAAATCGCACCCCGGCCCTTTTAGCCAGAAATCGGTCGAAAATGACAAAAAATCACACCCCCGGCCCTTTTAGCCCAAAATGGGTCGAAAATGACCAAAATCGCACCCCCGTCTCTTTTGTCCCGAAATGGGTCCAAAATGACCAAAATCGCACCCCCGGCCCTTTTAGCCGAAATCAATCAAAAATGACAAAAATCGCACCCCCGGCCCTTTTAGCCCGAAATCGGTCAAAAATGACAAAAATCGCACCCTCGGCCCTATCAGCCCGAAATGGGTCGAAAATGACCAAAATCGCACCCCCGGCCTTTTTAGCCTGAAATGGGTCCAAAATGACCAAAATCGCACCCCCGGCCCTTTTGTCCCGAAATGGGTCCAAAATGACCAAAATCGCACGCCCCGCCCTTTTAGTCCGAAATGGGTCAAAAATGACCAAAATCGCACCCCCGGTCCTTTTAGCCCGAAATCGGTTGAAAATGACAAAAATTGCACCCCCAGCCCTATCAGCCCGAAATCGGTCAAAAATGACCAAAATCGCACCCCCGGCCCTTTTAGCCTCAAATGGGTCAAAAATGACCAAAATCGCACACCCGGCCCTATTGGCCAGAAATCGGTCCAAAATGACCAAAATAGCACCCCCGGCCCTTTTAGCCTAAAATGGGTCGAAAATGACCAAAATCGCACCCCCGGCCCTTTTGTCCCGAAATGGGTCCAAAATGACCAAAATCGCACCCCCGGCCCTTTTAGCCCGAAATCGGTCAAAAATTACCAAGTTCTCACCCCCGGCCCTTTTAGCCAGAAATCGGTCCAAAATTACCAAAATCACACTTTTAGCCTAAAATGGGTCAAAAATGACCAAAATCGCACCCCCGACCCTTTTCTCCCAAATTGTGTCCAAAATTACCAAAATCGCACCCCCAACCCTTTTAGCCGAAATCGGTTGTAAATGACAAAAATGGCACCCCCGGCCCATTTAGCCCGAAATCGGTCAAAAATGACAAAAATCTCACCCCCGTCCCTTTCAGCCCGAAACCTTTTTTATCCGAAATGGGTCCAAAATGACGAAAAATCGCACCCCCGGCCCTTTTGTCCCGAAATGGGTCCAAAATGACAAAAATCGCACCCCCGGCCCATTTAGCCCAAAATCGGTCAAAAATGACCAAAATCTAACCCCCGGCCCTATCAGCCCGAAATCAGTCAAAAATGACCAAAATCGCACCCCGGCCCTTTTAGCCTAAAATGGGTCAAAAATTACCAAAATCGCACTCCCGGCCCTTTTAGCCTAAAATGGGACAAAAATTACCAAAATCACACCCCCGGCCCTATCAGCCCGAAATCGGTCAAAATGACCAAAATCGCACCCCGGCCCTTTTAGCCCAAAATGGCTCCAAAATGAACAAAATCGCACCCCCGGCCCTTTTGTCCCGAAATTGGTCCAAAATGACCAAAATCACACCCCAGGCCCTTTTAGCCCGAAATGGGTCAAAAATTACCAAAATCGCACCCCCGGCCCTTTTAGCCAGAAATCGGTCCAAAATGACCAAAATCGCAGCCCCGGCCCTTTTAGCCCGAAATGGGTCCGAAATGACTAAAATCACACCCCCGGCCCGTTTGTCCCGAAATGGGTCCAAAATGACCAAAATCGCACCCCGGCCCTTTTAGCCAGAATTCGGTCCAAAATGACCAAAATCGCACCCCGGCCCTTTTAGCCGAAATGGGTCAAAATTAACAAAAATCGCACCCCCGGCCCTTTTAGCCCGAAATGGGTCGAAAATGACGAAAATCGCACCCCGGCCTTTTTAGCCCGAAATGGGTAAAAAAATGACCAAAATCGCACCCCCGGCCCTTTTGTCCCGAAATTGGTCGAAAATGACCAAAATCGCACCCCGGCCCTTTTAGCCCGAAATGGTTCCAAAATGACCAAAATCGCACCCCGGCCCTTTTAGCCAGAAATCGGTCGAAAATGACAAAAAATCACACCCCCGGCCCTTTTAGCCCAAAATGGGTCGAAAATGACCAAAATCGCACCCCCGTCTCTTTTGTCCCGAAATGGGTCCAAAATGACCAAAATCGCACCCCCGGCCCTTTTAGCCGAAATCAATCAAAAATGACAAAAATCGCACCCCCGGCCCTTTTAGCCCGAAATCGGTCAAAAATGACAAAAATCGCACCCTCGGCCCTATCAGCCCGAAATGGGTCGAAAATGACCAAAATCGCACCCCCGGCCTTTTTAGCCTGAAATGGGTCCAAAATGACCAAAATCGCACCCCCGGCCCTTTTGTCCCGAAATGGGTCCAAAATGACCAAAATCGCACGCCCCGCCCTTTTAGTCCGAAATGGGTCAAAAATGACCAAAATCGCACCCCCGGTCCTTTTAGCCCGAAATCGGTTGAAAATGACAAAAATCGCACCCCCAGCCCTATCAGCCCGAAATCGGTCAAAAATGACCAAAATCGCACCCCCGGCCCTTTTAGCCTCAAATGGGTCAAAAATGACCAAAATCGCACACCCGGCCCTATTGGCCAGAAATCGGTCCAAAATGACCAAAATAGCACCCCCGGCCCTTTTAGCCTAAAATGGGTCGAAAATGACCAAAATCGCACCCCCGGCCCTTTTGTCCCGAAATGGGTCCAAAATGACCAAAATCGCACCCCCGGCCCTTTTAGCCCAAAATCGGTCAAAAATTACCAAGTTCTCACCCCCGGCCCTTTTAGCCAGAAATCGGTCCAAAATTACCAAAATCACACTTTTAGCCTAAAATGGGTCAAAAATGACCAAAATCGCACCCCCGACCCTTTTCTCCCAAAATGTGTCCAAAATTACCAAAATCGCACCCCCAACCCTTTTAGCCGAAATCGGTTGTAAATGACAAAAATGGCACCCCCGGCCCATTTAGCCCGAAATCGGTCAAAAATGACAAAAATCTCACCCCCGTCCCTTTCAGCCCGAAATCGGTCGAAAATGACCAAAATCGCACCCCCGGCCTTTTTTATCCGAAATGGGTCCAAAATGACGAAAAATCGCACCCCCGGCACTTTTGTCCCGAAATGGGTCCAAAATGACAAAAATCGCACCCCCGGCCCATTTAGCCCAAAATCGGTCAAAAATTACCAAAATCTAACCCCCGGCCCTATCAGCCCGAAATCAGTCAAAAATGACCAAAATCGCAACCCGGCCCTTTTAGCCTAAAATGGGTCAAAAATGACCAAAATCGCACTCCCGGCCCTTTTAGCCCAAAATGGGTCCAAAATGACAAAAATCGCACCCCCG
The DNA here is from genome assembly GCA_037952835.1 of Lithobates septentrionalis. NCBI lineage: Eukaryota > Metazoa > Chordata > Amphibia > Anura > Ranidae > Lithobates > Lithobates septentrionalis. The sequence goes on along the minus strand of JBBDGP010005051.1, from coordinate 1,906 downwards.
GCCCTTTTAGCCTAAAATGGGACAAAAATGACCAAAATCACACCCCCGGCCCTATCAGCCCGAAATCGGTCAAAAATGACCAAAATCGCACCCCCGGCCCTTTTAGCCCGAAATGGCTCCAAAATGAACAAAATCGCACCCCCGGCCCTTTTGTCCCGAAATTGGTCCAAAATGACCAAAATCACACCCCAGGCCCTTTTAGCCCGAAATGGGTCAAAAATTACCAAAATCGCACCCCCGGCCCTTTTAGCCAGAAATCGGTCCAAAATGACCAAAATCGCAGCCCCGGCCCTTTTAGCCCGAAATGGGTCAGAAATGACTAAAATCACACCCCCGGCCCGTTTGTCCCAAAATGGGTCCAAAATGACCAAAATCGCACCCCGACCCTTTTAGCCAGAATTCGGTCCAAAATGACCAAAATCGCACCCCGGCCCTTTTAGCCGAAATGGGTCAAAATTAACAAAAATCGCACCCCCGGCCCTTTTAGCCCGAAATGGGTCGAAAATGACGAAAATCGCACCCCGGCCTTTTTAGCCCGAAATGGGTAAAAAAATGACCAAAATCGCACCCCCGGCCCTTTTGTCCCGAAATTGGTCGAAAATGACCAAAATCGCACCCCGGCCCTTTTAGCCCGAAATGGTTCCAAAGTGAACAAAATCGCACCCCGGCCCTTTTAGCCAGAAATCGGTCGAAAATGACAAAAAATCACACCCCCGGCCCTTTTAGCCCAAAATGGGTCGAAAATGACCAAAATCGCACCCCCGTCTCTTTTGTCCCGAAATGGGTCCAAAATGACCAAAATCGCACCCCCGGCCCTTTTAGCCGAAATCAATCAAAAATGACAAAAATCGCACCCCCGGCCCTTTTAGCCCGAAAACGGTCAAAAATGACAAAAATCGCACCCCCGGCCCTATCAGCCCGAAATGGGTCGAAAATGACCAAAATCGCACCCCCGGCCTTTTTAGCCTGAAATGGGTCCAAAATGACCAAAATCGCACCCCCGGCCCTTTTGTCCCAAAATGGGTCCAAAATGACCAAAATCGCACGCCCCGCCCTTTTAGTCCAAAATGGGTCAAAAATGACCAAAATCGCACCCCCGGTCCTTTTAGCCCGAAATCGGTTGAAAATGACAAAAATCGCACCCCCGGCCCTATCAGCCCGAAATCGGTCAAAAATGACCAAAATCGCACCCCCGGCCCTTTTAGCCTCAAATGGGTCAAAAATGACCAAAATCGCACACCCGGCCCTATTGGCCAGAAATCGGTCCAAAATGACCAAAATAGCACCCCCGGGCCTTTTAGCCGAAATCAATCAAAAATGACAAAAATCGCACCCCCGGCCCTTTTAGCCCAAAATCGGTCAAAAATGACAAAAATCGCACCCCCGGCCCATTTAGCCCGAAATCGGTCAAAAATGACCAAAATCTCACCCCCGTCCCTTTCAGCCCGAAATCGGTCAAAAATGACCAAAATCTCACCCCCGTCCCTTTCAGCACGAAATCAGTCAAAAATGACCAAAATCGCACCCCGGCCCTTTTAGCCTGAAATCGGTCAAAAATGACCAAAATTGCACCCCCGGCCCTTTTAGCCTAAAATGGGTCCAAAATGACCAAAATCACACCCCCGGCCCTATCAGCCCGAAATCGGTCAAAAATGACCAAAATCACACCCCCGGCCCTTTTGTCCCGAAGTGGGTCCAAAATGACCAAAATCACACCCCCTGGCCCTTTTAGCGCGAAATGGGTCAAAAATTACCAAAATCGCACCCCCGGCCCTTTTAGCCAGAAATCGGTCCAAAATTACCAAAATCGCAGCCCCGGCCTTTTTAGCCCGAAATGGGTCCGAAATGACTAAAATCACACCCCCGGCCCGTTTGTCCCGAAATGGGTCCAAAATGACCAAAATCG